>SKCR01044794.1:0-47541 GCA_019454045.1 Zanthoxylum bungeanum
ACCACCCACTGTCCAGTATTACTACAAGATTATTCTAAGGTTGATGTCATTCTCAGCATATTTAAACATTAATCTAATATGCATAATGACATTACCTTTAATAAGGTATGAAATGAAAATATAGTTATTTTATTAATAAATAATACAATACATTATTCGGATTGGCACTCCAAACACCAACTCCAACAGAATATACTTAGTGATGTCGAAACTGATGACATTTAGCGTCGCTAACTATATTTGACGCTAAATATTGATATTTAACGTTGACAATTTGATTTTGATGCTAAATGTTAAAATTTTTACGTCGAAAGTTCTTTGGCGACACTTAATGTTGTACTTTTAGCGTCGTCGATCCTTGCAACGCAATATGTTGTTAATTTTAACGTCGCAAGATTTTGTTGACGCTAAATATATATTTGGCGACACTAAAGTTCATGTTTCTTGTAGTGATATTTGTACTGATTTAACATTGAAAGATAATGCTTTCTCTGATCAATTTACAATGTTGCACTATTTTTTTTCTAGCTCAAATTATATTATTTAATATATATATATATAATTTATTTTCTTAAGATTTATGGGATGTACGGGATAAAAGAGATGTACATGATATTTTCTTAAAAATATTTTGATTAATTAATTAATTTACTATTTTGATTTAATATTTTATTTCGAAAATCAATGAAAATGAAGTCTTTAGGGAGGAGGGTAGATAAGTCATTTGGGGGGGGGGGGGGGGACTGTAACGGGGATTGGGAGGAGCAATTTTCATAATAATGTATCTTTTGTTACATTTTTCGTGAAACAATCCCAAATATTTTTTGTATTATAGATTTATTTACTATCTTAAATTTAATGTAATATTATATTTATGTTGAAAAAAAAAAAAAACACGTATTTCAATAAATTAAAGAAAATATATAATCATATTGCATTTTTTAAAAGTGTACCAAACATAATTAAAAATATATATATATATATATATATATATATAATAAAGACGAGACCTCTACTCCACATCGAATATATATCCAAGATCGACATTATCCACATGCAAATTAGGCTTGTGCCTATGGCCTTCAATTAAATAGGATATTCCCTAATTTTATATATCTATTTTAGTTTTTTTTTTTTTATAATTTTAAAAAAACTTGTCTAACACATTTCTTTAACATAAATCTCTTTTATTTACTTACTAGTTATTACTTTGGGAAACAAAACCAAACACATTATTTTAGTCAAATAAAAATGGTGAGGTTTTAAAAAAAAAGGTTTAAAATGACACATGAGATGGTCCTATCATTTTATTTCGCCTCGAATCCCCCTAATATTCAAGGCTGGCCTTGGATATATATATTCCCTACTAATTTTTTAGGAGATGGATGTACCTCTATTTAATATTGGGTGAAGAAATTCGCATTCCAAATCTCTCACGACTTAAAATGTTAAATTGAGGTCTCACTTACCAAATTTTGATATAAATATTTGATGATATGCAAATATGCACAAATACCATACACGGTAATTAGAACATTATTATTCAAAACTTTAAAATATGTTAACATTCGAATCTGATAATAATTTTCATAAAAGATTGACGAAAAAAATGTTCTAATTTAACATTGTATCCTAGTTTCTTTTTTTTTTTTTTTTTTTTTTTTTTTTTTCGGAATCATTGGAAATCTCACCGCCAAATCACTCCTTTCGGGTTTAAGCGGAGCAGATAAAATCTCGGGCGGTCCCAGGCTCTTACAAGAAACGCACTCCTTGAATTCAAATCAAGAACCTCAAAGTGAGATCTTGAGCCCTACACCACCAAACCACGTCCCTTTGTGACATTTTTTTTTTCATAATTTAAGTTTTAAAACGTGTAATTTCCGCACAGAATGTCCGAATGAATATTTTTAGTTTTAATACTAATTAAATTTTAATCAGAGTAAATATGTTTTGATCAATTTTGTATAGGAAATTAATCAAGTTCGAGTAATGATATTTATATACAGGGATGATAAAATAGTGACAAAATGACACTCAAAACTATATAGTTTTTAATTGTCTTTTTTTTTCTTTTTTTTTTTTTGTAAAAAAAAAAAATATCTTAACACAAAATTATATAATTTTGAGTATTATTTTATCACCGCTATATACAAATATCATTTTTCATCAAATTAATATATAAATATGCATGGTAAGAACATCATCTTGTTTCCCTTGCCGTATGAATGAGCTTGCACTTGCAAAGTCAAAAAATTAAATTAAATGATAACTTGTTCTGCTCTCCTTTCTTTCATGGCTTATCTTATGATGGATCTTTGAAAGTAATTATGGCTATAAATTAATTATTGTTGTTGAATAAGCATTCATCGCTTTAAACTTATTGTCTAATTTAATACTGTAATTTGTCGTAATCAAAATACAATATTATTCAATATATGTTGCAAAATTTTCAACTATTATTTGGACCAAATATATTCATAGGATATATGCAAGTTGAAGATGATGAATGTCTATTTTCAAAGCCTGAAATTGGGACATTGCCCATCACGCGACAAAAGAGAGTGCAATAATTGATTAAACAATCTATAACTCTCTCGTCCTTTATTTATTATTTCATTTCTATTATGATAATTTTTTTTTAAATCGTTAAAAATCTCACCGTCAAACCACCTCTTCTGGCCAAGTGGAACAGGTAAAATCTCCGGCTGTCCCAGACTCTTATAAGAAAAGCACTCACTGTACTCAAATACATGACCTTAAGATGAGATTATGAGCCCTACACCACCAAATCACGCCCTATTGTAGACTATTTTTTTTTATTATAATACAACATTACTAATATTATAATTAAAAATTTGTCGTGAAGCAAATCCTGAAAAAAATTAAAATCCACAGAAGAGATGATTTGAAAGATAATGTTTGAAGTTCGAAGATTTGGACACTATATTTTTTCTGTTAGAGAAATAATTATGGCCAATCGGCATCAGTAGTTTGTTTTTTCTGTTATTCTATATTTTTTTTTCAGAAAATTCAGAATTGAAGTGTGAAAACCTGGCTAGTGGGTATGAAATTTAGCTAGCTTAGTTAAATCAAGTGGGTGCAAAATAAATAAATAAACAATGTCAATGGGGGAAGCTCAGCAGAAATTGCAATTTCCATTTCTTGAATTTGGTTAATGCAATTCAAAATCAAGTTATTAAATGAGAAAACAATCTCAATAGACCTACCCATATTTGAAATTATTGTGTTTCAACTATATTACTTATTGTGGGTGCCAGTTAGGGATAGTAATGTGGTGAATATGGTATGGAAATATCAATATTCGTATTTGATCTGTTTAATTAATGGATATAAAAATTCCCTCATTTATCCGTCTCTAAAATATCAGGTCATGTGTGGGTTCCCGTCCGCACGAGGAATTTATCTTTATTTCAATGGAAATTTTAAGACCCATATCCGATCCATCCAACCAACGAATATTGAAAATTATTTTTTACTTGTCCCTTACATACTAGACTCTCACAGACTCCTATCCCCATGAAAATTTTTGGCATCCATAGTGCTAGTTAGTTTAACCGAAGAAACTTCTTACTAAATGATACGAGAAGTTTAGGTCGGAAGCATAAATCACCAGTGTTTAGTTTCAGAGATCAGATTCCAATTGAATTTATCCAGATGTCTCTGTTGATAAAACAATAGCAATTCAATTATGCAATTATGTCGTCTCAATGGATGTGGTTTGGTGGCAAAAAAATTTAGGATGATTATGTATTTTTTATAAGAATCTAGGATAATCCTTCAAAAAAAAAAATTATGCAATTATATCTTTTTCAGTAAGCATCACTTTATGTTACCTATCCCTCAAGCAAAGATAATCATTATCTAAAAACGATTAGATTTTTAATAAAGGTATCATGTGATTGGAATTAGAAGATATAAAGGTTATTATTGGACCAAGGGAAATTATCATTTTTTTGCCATCTAAAAAGGTTTTTTTATAATCAAAATACGGTTCTTAATTTTTTTTTTTCAATAAATAGACAAATTCATGATTTTGGATAAAAAAAAAAAATACTATTTTTACTTCCTCTCAAATTTGGGAAAAAACAAATAAAAGATACGACACTTTCAGACAGACTTTTACGACACCTTGAGATACTTTACGACAAACTTGAGACATTTTATAACAGACTGAAGACCTTGTGATGGGATCCTGTCACCAATTTTAAAAAAAAAATTTGATAAGAACCCCGCTAGGCTGAACCCTAGGAAATCCGAAACCATTTCACCTGCCTCAAGAACTTTGATCTTTAGTTTTGTAATGACAAAACCCTTTCCAATATCAGCAAGCTACTCCAAGAATACTTGTTCCTCAAAACCACAAGTGTATCTCGAAAAGACCCCGCCGACTAGTTGGAGGCTACAAAGAGAGTCACCTCTTTGATAAGTCTTGTTCCTAATACCACTTAAGAAAATATTACTCATCTCTTAAATAAACGGCCTAAACCAAATAATTTTATTCATTTCAATAATTCATAATTCTCTCCCTCCAAAATGACACCAATAAAAGCACTATTAGAAGAAAATAAAATATCCTTATACAATTGAACTATTCAGGTCTTATTCTAACCTAATAAAAGCACTAAGTCTATTTAAACCATTTAAACTAAGCTCAATTAGAAGAATTTCGAAAAATGATATATAATTACATTAAAATGAAGCCTATTACATAAATTAGGCTTTTTACAAATGAATATTAACTAATTAATACAAAACCTAATTAGATCATATCATATGCCACTCAAAATAAGCCCAACAAAGCCTTGAATTGTGCCAATTTGAAGATGCTGAATAAGCTCAATATGGATCATATCATTCCCATTCTCTTCAAAATGATTCGTCCTCGAATCGTGACAATTGCAAATCAGTTTGAAGGTCGGAATGGTTTGCTAATGTTCACTGTATAATCTGAAGTTGAGTTCAGAGTCTGATGTTGAAGTCCGGAATTCGGAGTCTGATCTGATACAGAGATTAGAGTCTGATTTTGCGTTCTGAATTCAGAGTCTGATCTAATGTTAAAGTCCTGAATTCAGAGTCTGACCTGAAGTGGAATTCAGAGTCTCATGTTAATGTTCTGAATCCAGAATCTGATACTGAGGTTTTGAATTTAGAGTCTGATCTGATGCTACTGTCAGAGTCTGATATAGTGAGGTTCTGAATTCAAAGTCTGATTTCAGAATCTAATCATATGTTCTAAAATTAGAGTATGATGTGCCAATACTTTTTTTTAGGAACACGTCCTAAATAAGCAACTGCTATTTATCTTCCCCAAAATTTCGTCCACCCTCACTTAGAAAGTAAAAGAATGATTCTAATTTGATGTAGGAAATGAATAAAGTCTTGTAAGATTAAGGAAAGAAATAAAATCTGATTCGATTATGGAAAGATGGATTTGTCACAGTTATGGAAATCAAGTATGACTCCATTTAGAAGAATATTAACGTGATTGCCTTTTTTGTAGATATGTGAATCAAAGAAAATATGACAAAACACACTAAATAAGCAAATAAATTCTTCCTCTATTTTTTTTTTTTTTTTGACTATGGTGAAGACATGAAACACGCAAGCAATAAGAAAAATAAGGAACACCAAACAAAAGCAAAAAATCAAGCAAAAGGCATAAATGAATTCAACAGCGAATGATGAACAATTTTTTTTTTTTTTTTTTTTTTCTAGAGAACATAAATAACAAAAACTTAAACAAGACTAACAAGATTTCAACCTTAGAACGCTAGTGCATTAAGGTAGAAAAATCTGATTATTCTTTGACTCAAGAAAAAATAAAAACAAGGATGCAAAAACTTGATCTCGGAATCCTAAGCTACTGATACCAAATGATAAAAACCCCGCTAGGCCGAACCCTAGGAAACCCAAAAGTATTGCACATGCCCCAAGAACTTTGATATTTAGTTTTGTAAGGACAATACCCCTTTCGAAGATCAGCAAGACACCCCAAGAAAACCCGTTCCTTGAAACCACAAGTGTATCTCGAAGAAACCCCGTCAGCTAGCTAGTTGGATGCCACAAAAAGAACCACCTATTTGATAAGTCTTGTTCCTAATAACACTTCAGAGAATATTATTCATCTCTTAAAGAAACGACCTAAGCCCAATAACTTTATTCATTTCAATAGCTCATCATTCTCTCCCTCCAATATGACATTTAAACAGAAGAAAATAAAGTATCCTAATACAATTGGACTACTTAAGTCTTAGGTTAAAATAAAGTATCCGTCAGCTAGCACCAAGCCTATTTAAACTACCTAAACTAAGGCTAATTAGAAGAATTTCAAAAAACGACATGTATTTACATTAAAATGAAGCTCATTGCACATATTAGGCTTTTTTACAAACAAATATTAACTAATTAATACAAAGACCAATTAGATCATACCATATATCACTCGAAATAGGCCTAACAAAGCCTTGAATTGTGCCAATTTGAAGACGGTGAAGAAGCTCAATGGAGATCATATCAAAATTGCAACAAAGGGATATTTTTATCTAAAAGGATTATATTTGTTTTTTTTTTTTGAAACATTGGAAACCTCGCCGTCAAACCACCCGACCCGGGCTTAAGCGGAGCAGGTAAAATCTCCAACTGTCCCAGACCCTTACGAGAAATGCACCCCCTAAACTTGAACTCACGACCTGACAATGAAATTCTAAGTCCTTTACCATCAAGCCATGAGGACATTTTTAGTGAAAAAGAAAAATTTGGGTGCCCAAATTTAGTAGAAAATTTTTTAGATAACCCAAAATTGATAATTTCCCTTGGGATTAAATATGCAACAGTCATGTTTTAAAGCTCGATTCTGGAATTTTAACGAAGGCACTTTGCATTTCAGCTATTAAAATAAAAAAGATTCCATCAGAGGTACCGAAATTAGGCAAAATTTCACTTGCAATGCATATTGTATGTTAAAGGCAGATGACTTCTAATACGTATTATTTGCATATATAAAGTGATTATTTTTCTCAGAAAATATTTTTGGCCTTGAAAAAGCATAGCCCGTTTTGATTTATTATATTGGTGTAGGTGATATGGATTTTGATATATAATAAAGTTAAATTTTAAGTTGGAACTTGGATGATAATCACACGAGCTGGGCTGTTCAAAAGCTGTGTAAAAATTCTATTCATAATAAAGAACATCATCCCATCAAACGTGTATGTGTATCTATTCGTGCCTCATTTCTATAACTAACCGTTCTTGGACCCAAAAAAAAAATCCACAATTATTTTTGATTATGAAAGCTACTATATATAAATATATATATGGGATCGATCCTTTGCAAAATTAAAATTAGATAATCCTGAACTGATAATAAATGAACATTCATTCAACTACTTTTCGGTTGTACAAACTACAAAGTAACATGTGCATGTCCATAAGCGAAAGTAGAACATAACTAGTCTACAACTACAAGGGGGAAAAAAGAATTATATATACAGAAAATAGGAAGCGAGTGGTTGTTTTTAAGGGGCAGCAAAAGCATCATCGACCCACTTCATTTGAGGGACGGTATCGGTCTTGGCCAGGACAGGGAAGCCAAAGAAACCACGCACAGCATTTCTGACCTTGGTCATTCGCTTGCGATGGCGGATACGCCGCAACACTTCTTCTTTGTCTGAACTTTGTGAAGTGTGAGTTGGTTTTAAGTAGAGATGGCTTGTAACCAAGTTTTGGCTTTCTTGGTCTTCAGTGTTGGTGTTGCTGTCAGTTTCTGAGAGATTGGGTTGGTTTTTGGAAATCAAATCGGCCATTGTTAAGCTACAGAACTAACTAAGAAGGAATAGAGAGACAAGTTATATCATATATGTGATCGAGATGTAATAATAAGAATGAATGAGGGAGATGATACGAGGCATTGGGACAGTGAGATCCTCTCTATTTATAAAGATTTTAATTTAAAGATGTGGTCGGTTTGATGAGACCTTGGAAACGGTAGAATTAGCAGATTCCCTGGTTTTGTTTTTTCTCCTCTGAAAGTCGGTTTGATTCCAGGCCTTTTCTTGTCTCTTCTGAGTCTATCCCCTTAATTTCTGAGATTTTTTTTTTGGCATGCAACAGTCCCCTGAACGTCATCCCTGATACTGTGGACAGATTCTAAGTTTGATGCTACCTGCGATAAGAGTTATCAATCAGGCCGCCCCATAAAAAGAAAAAGCTTTTAAGTTACTAATTCAAGAAAAGTAGGCAGCAACAAAAAATATTAAATAAAAGAAAACAAAATCAAGTTGTATTAGCTCACTGTGGACTGGATTTGTATGATAGTGGCCCAAATGAATTCAGCATAGTTATTTCTGGGCTCTCCCATCTGTACAAGCCCACACAAATTTAACTAAACTCTAGAGCTTGCCTGGGTCAACAAGTAAAACCAGGCATTTTTCCTGTAAGTAAACGCGGCCTATTTTCTAACAACCACCAATTTAAATGACACTGCATTATGATTTTATTTCTCAAATACCTTAATTTAATTTATTTTTCCATTCTTTTTTCTCGCATAAATTTGCAATAACAAAAAAAGCCGGTGCCAACAGCGGCATTAGTGCGAGCAACTGTGATGATGTCCCTCCCGATATTGTTAATTAGTTTTGTTTCAAGAATCCAAGATAAAGAAAAGAAAATAGAAAGCTCATATCAGCCTATGGCCTCCGGACTCTTATAATAACTTCAAAATATAAAAAGGCCTTAAACTTTGAGTATGTCCGAGCCGGACCTGATAACACATTAGGTAGGCAACTTTGCATCTGTTGAAATAACATGACAAATAATGGTGATAGCAACCATTCTACTCTTTTTTGCGGTGGCCGGTGGCGCATTCAGTAGGCACCTGAACCTTCTTCAAGCCGTTATCGTGGCCGCCGATTTGTCTTTGCGTCACTACGTTAATTTTGTTATGAAATGGGAAAATAAATTAAAATTAGGGTATCTTATGAGTTATTAGAATTTTATAGGGGTGACAAAGCTCAACTGAAAAGAACCATTTATTTATCTATTTTTTTCAGCTTACAGTGTAGACACAAGAAATTCATAAGCAAAAGGAATCACTTTTAATTTTTTTTTTTTTTTTTTTAATCTTAGTTCACATTAAACACGAGCAAGAGTAGTGGAGACAACAAAGTAATCGTGTCCAATCAAATTTTCTAGTTCGAAGCATCAATTATTTCTTTGTTGTGTCCTCAATTCTTGCCAATAAAAGGAAACTGGGGAATTATTAGTGCATATACAGCCCAGCAGTGATGATCTATAGTGTCGCACTCACATGCTTTGACGTAATGCGCCGTGGGATGCGTGGCAGTTAAACATTGGTTCGTCATGTGGTCCCCACCCTACGTAGTGTACCAGAGGAATCCGCTTTACGAGCTTTAATGAAAAAGACAATAAAGTAACCAGCCCCTGAAAACCTTGCACGTGGCTGCTATGTGACCTGAGGCAACACCTGTCACAATTTAAGTGCTGGTGGTGGTGCCTGGATCAATTATGGCTAACCCTTTAATACAGAATTTTGGCTCTCTTGGTCGGGTCAATTTCAGGTTACCTTTTTGACCCTCTTTGCTTATAATGGTTCAATGAATTGGAGGGCAAGCAAAATGTCTATGGAACCTACCCCACAGTGCTGGGATGAATTATTTATTATACTCACTTTTTTTTTTAATAATGTTTGTCTCAAGTATTTATAAGATGGTGATTTCCTAACACGAAGAGATTTCCATTTCCTGAACAAGGAGCTCAGGCCCAAGAGACATAGGCATCTGACTCGAGAAGAAGACCAAAGTTAGTTTTCACTTGATGTCCGACCCGATATGGAAAGATGTTTAGGGAGACGAGGGGAGTGCAGGCCTCAACACCGACCCGATCTACTGGGACATGTCGATCATTTCATTGTGCAGTCAACCATCTCAACTTACTGGCCTGATAAGGTAGGTCAGGGTAATGGTATTATGCTCAAGTATGGGGGATATGAGCCCTAAGCAGAAGTTTGTGTTTCCCAAGGATTGACGAGATAGAAGTAGGCCAGCGGCTGATGGGACGGAGCAGAGCTGCAATTTATTGACTGGCACACGCTATCGCATGAGAGTGGTTAGAATGCAGACTGACACTGTGGCGTAGCGTGTAGCAGTTACCAAAAGTAGCATGGTTGTTGTGATATTTTATATCGTACCGCAAGTGTACGGTGTCAAGTTTTAGTAAAGATGAGTGTAGAGTGTCGAACCCACAGAGAATGCGTTAACTCGCACTAAATACTACAATTGATAGTCCTAAATTTATTTAGAAGATAATTAATAAAGATTTAACTAGATAACTAAGATATAAAAATATTTAGATAGAGGAGGAACTAACGATAGAGATTATAGAGTTTGATTTCACCCAGCTATCCCCTATGTAATTGTCATTCCAATTAATCATTGTTCAGTTATATTATTTATAAATCAAAAATCCTAGAGTATTCACTCTCTCTCTCCAGTAACAATAAAAATATTATCAACTACAGATTTCGACATCCCTATAAGAATCTAGTAATTAACAACTCATTACGTCTTGTGACTCTATGTTAACGACTTCAAAGGAACTGTAGATTCTCTCAAATTCTATAAAATATTAGGTCATATTCTCTAGATCTTATTCAAAATCCCCTCTCTCGGGTGATAGATTCTAAACATTCATCATCTTAATTTGTGGCCAGCAAATAAGAAGCATTAAACTCAAAAGAATACAAATAAACTGAAATATAGCTTCATAACAATATTAACAAACAATACAAGGTTCAAGCAACATTTACATCATTCTCCAGAATTAAGGAGTTAGTTCATGACTAAAGATAAAATCAATAAAAACATGTCATGAATCTAATAGAAATTATTAGAGTTCTAAGAAAGAAACTAGAGGATTTAACCCGAATTGAATCTCTTTTACTTCGGATGTCACCGCCTTCGTCTCCTCTTATCGCTCTAAAATTATGTGTTTTGTGTGTTGTGCTGTGTATTAGCCTCCTCCTTTGAGTTTGGATGAACTAATCAATTTATAATAAAGCCTTGGGGTTCTTATGCATGTTAAAACCCTAAAATGGGTGTATTTCGTCGCTCCGGGGCGCCGTAAAGTTGGCGTCGCGGCACCAATCTCTCTGGATATATGTATGGTACGCTGGAGGCACCACAGGGGCACCGAGGCGCCAATGATTTCTCTTCACTGGTTGAGCGTCTTGCATCTCTGCTCTTCCCGTGTGCTTCTGATGCGTCCAAATAGTCCCAAAACACGTACAAATGCCCCAAGATCCATGTATTAATGCTTTATACAAATAAAACATAAAAGAACTACAAAATATATTAAAAGAACTACAAAATAGTAAGCTAAGAATGCATGAATAAGTGGGTATAAACCACACTTATCAAGCACCCACAGAGTTAAGATTTTGCTAGTCCCGAGAGTAAAAGAAAAAATAAAAACTAAATAAATAAAATTAACAAAATTAACTAGGCCATTTTCATAGGGATCAAGATTGCACTTAGCGTATGTAACAAGCCTTTAAACCCACCCCTAGTGGATGAATTATAGTCTCGTGAGGGCTTACAGTAACGACACCCACAAACGTCATTCACACACAATCATGCAAAAATATAAAAATAATTAAAAACAAATAAAATAATCGCGATAGTTACGCATACAATTGTCCTCAAAGAATGCTTATCAATGAAATCAGAGAACTTTCAAAGTACGCAATTGCGACTAAAATCTAAGTTCTTGAATAAATCATCTAAGCTAGACTCACAGTGTGTGTGTGTACAGGTTCATTTACAGCTCGACTCATAAGTAAGCTAACTCGATGATTTCGTCTAAAAAAATTGAGATCTGATGGGTCAAACCAACCTAGATATCTCAATTTATTCTGCATTTGCCTTTCTTTGCTTCATATAGTATGATTTTATTCTCTTCTCTTTTTATTTCTTTTATTTTTTTTTCCAACACACCTACCTTTTAAGGTAGCATTTCTCCTCATGGTGGTCCTAACATTCGCCCATGGGTAGCTTCACGCTTATCGGTTATAGGTTGTTCTTTTTCTTATCATACATACATCATAATGCTAGCATATTGAGATAGATATCTAAGCAAACAGTCATTCATCGGTAAATAATTTCTTCAACTAGTCACTTTGCCAACTACTTAGGTTCTTACTGCTAAAAACCTATTGTTAAGTGCTTACGCGTCTAACCTAGATCACTTACTCAAAGCATCAGATAAAAACCAATTAGGACTTATCGTTTCTAAGATTTCATCTAAAGCGAATAAATTCATCATTAGATTTATTCTTTACTATCAAGGAATAAAAAAAACAATTAATTGTTTTATAACAGGAACTATCACTACATGCATACACCCACAAACTTAAAACTTGCATTGTCTTCTGATGGAGTTGGTGCTTGGAGTGCCAATTCGATTTGTATATTTTATTATTTATTAATAAAATAACTACATTTTTCATTTCATACCTTATAATGGTATTGTCATTACGCGTATTAAATTGATGTTATAGATATGCTAAGAATGACATCGACCTTAGAATAGTTTTGACACTAGGTGTAACTATTCTTAAAGTAAACATTCCTAGTCGTTGGTTTTGGAATACAGTCGAATTCCTATAACCTAGAAGACTAGCACATGTCGTATATTGGAATTGGAGTTCCAATGGTTTACCGCGATGTACCATGAGTTTTGAAAACTCGTATAGACATGTGGGTATATCATTGGAGAGAATATTGAATGACTCACAGGTGATTCCTAAGAGTTGGATGTACACACCACCGTCAATAGGAATCTCCTAGAGTCGAGTAGCATATGTAATCCTTTGACTATATGATAGCATTGATTTTGTGTGAGATCCTTCACACTTACATGCCATGTATGTCAGAAATCTTTCATTGTCTGGCCTCTAGATGTTCGTTGGGTGTGGACCGATGCACTCAGTAATCAAGTGCGAAGTAAGATAGGATCCGTCGGCCCGTATGTGTACTGATGAGCGAAAAATATATCAATATTTACCACCCATTTTACTTAATATTTTGTTTAGTTCTCGGGTTTGATGAACGTTTTAATGTGTTTTAGTTTATTTTGCAGATAAAATAATATTGGAACACAATGAAATCATTTATGAAGAAATATGGGTCAAATAAGGGCAAAAATTGGACTTGACATATTAATTTTGGAGATTGGAAACTTGAAAGGGCGTTTTAACGAAGTGCAGTTTTGGAAATTCCAATTTTGCGCATCTATCGTATTTTAGGCATAACTTTGTACTCCGATATCGGATTGAGCTGATTCAAGTTCCAGATTAAATAAGACTCAAATATCTACAACTTTGAAAGATAAAATAATTTCTAATTCTGAAGATTACATGCCCGAAATTGATGAACCATCTAGAAGTGTGTTGTGTGTAATTATTAAAGTCATTTTCAATCATTTTCAAAGCAAAAAATAAATTAATAAATAAATAATAAAAATTATCAAATCACCCCAAACATGATAAGCAATTAGTGGAGTAATAATAATGGATTTGATGGATCAATTAATAATGGATTTGGTGGATGATTTGATGGAGGTAAAATTTTGCCTATAAATACCAAGCTATTTCATTTGTAAATTCATACTTTCTTCTAAGGAATTCCTTAAAAATACTAAGAAGATTGTATCTTATTTGTTTATTTACAGTTTTCAGTAATTAATTTCTACTTTCACATTTTCTTTTCTTTACTTTTCAGTTTTTACTTTCCGCAATTTACTTTTACGCACAATATTTTTCTTTTCTTTAATTTTCAGTTTTTACTTTTCAGTAATTAGGAGGTAACTCCCCTTTGCTGGGGTAAAAGGTAAAACTTTTATTACTAATATTTAGATTAATCTCCCTTAATTATAATATATAAACTAGTTAAAACCTGACTTAACGAGGATACCGCCATATTGGTCGGTTGGTAATTATTTAAATTGGTTTTAACTTGACTAAACTGGATACCGCCTGATTGGTCGGTTGGTAATTAATTATTAATTTGACTTAATCCGGATACCGCCTATTTGGATGGTTGGTAATTATCATGCAAAATTAATATACTATATTAAGGGAGATATCTAAATTAAAAGTAATAAAAGTGGATCTTTTTACCTCAACATTTTCTTTTATTGTACTTTTACTTTATTTACTTTTCAGCAATTTACTTTCAGCATTTACTTTTCAGCAATTTACTTTCAACAATTTACTTTCAGCATTTACTTTTCAGTAACTTACTTTCAGCATTTACTTTTCAGCATTTAATTTTTAATATTTAATTTCAGCATTTACTTTCCGTCATTTACTTTTCAGCAATTACTTTTCAGCATTTTACTTTATGTCTTTTATTTTATTTAATTTTTTACTAGCCCTAGTTATGTGTCGTAACTAAGTTAGTTATCTGGGGTTGTGATGAATTCTAATATCACCGGTTTATAAGGGGTTATTTTATAGTTTGGGTAATTTAAAAGTTTACTTATTAAGTCTTAAGCTTAATGCGTCTTGTTAATTGGCTATTAATAAGATTGATCTGGTAAATCTAAAATAAACTTAACAAATGAATTTTAGGTTTCAGCCTTAGACTTAATAGCCCACGATCTTCCTTGAGGATAGATAACCATTAATAGATTTCCTTACAGGATAGAGATATACCTGTCGGGCGGGGGTAGCCATAATTGGAACTTAAACTTAATGAATCCAGGTAATTTGGTTGACATAGACATATGGTTCAATTGGATTATACTGGGTATTTGCGTCTGACCATCGACAGAGGCTTTCGCATAATTTAGTGTTCCAGGTTAGTAAACCGATATATTACACAAAAATGAAATAACCAATTCATCTTTAAAATGATATTGGAAGATTCACAACCCTATATAGTTTCCTAATATTGAATTTTCTTAAACCTACTTTCGCGCAATTTTTTTACTTGTTTTTAAATTCAAAATCATCACCATTTCAAATCAATCAATCAACATGTTAGATACTAGTAATCATTTGACCTTATAAAATTAATAGATTATGTATTAAGTCCTCGTGGGATCGATACTTTTTATACTACTTGAATGATACGTGAGCTTGCGTTATACATGTGTGATTACACCGGTCAAGTTTTTGGTGCCGTTGCGGGGACTTATTTTTTCATTTTTTAGTTTTGGGGTTAGATACGTTACTTGTATCTAATTTATTTTTACTTATTGTTTTTATTTTCTTGTGTTTCAGGTTCTCAGAAACTACATGAGACAAACCAGAAGCTTTGAACTCCGACCATTTGACCCATAAATTGAAAGAACCATCAGACAGTTGAGAAGGGAAAGGCAAGAAGGCAAAGAAGCTTTAGTCAACATGGAACCTGAACCTTTGGAAGTTGCACCACCAATTACCATTCAAGACAGAACCATTCCAGTGGTGGACAGCCTCATTTCCTGTATTGTACTTCCTCCCTTACTAGTAAATGCGTGTGACATTAAAACATGCATTCAAATGATTCAGTAGTCAGTTCACTTCGGGGGGAATGCAACTGAAGATCCTAATGCCCACATCAGCAACTTCCTGGAAGTTTGCGGTACTTTCAACTACAACCGAGCAGTTGAAGAAGCTATGAGACTACGAGTTTTTCCATATTCCTTGAAAGACAGAGCCAAAACTTGGCTACATTCACTACCAGCAGTTTCTATCACAACTTGGAACACTCTAGCCACAAAATTCATTGCAAAGTACTTTCCACCAGCAAGAACTGCAAAGTTGAGGAATGACATCACATCTTTTGTACAACAAGATTCAGAATCCCTTTGCGAAGCTTGGGAAAGATTCAAAGATTTTTATCCGGAAATGTCATCACCATGTGATTGCAAAATGGCTTCAAGTTCAAACCTTTTACAATGGACTTTCTGGAATAATGAGAACCACAATTGATGCTGCTGCTGGAGGAGCGCTAATGGCAAAAGGAGAAGATCAAGCCTGGGACTTAATTGAAGAAATGGCCAACAACAACTCCTTGTGGCCAACAGAAAAGAGCTTGATTCAACAAATTACTGGAATTTATGAAATTGGAGCCAACACTGCGAGTATTAAATTGATGCATTTTTCTATTTTTTGGAAATTATTGATTGGAGAAACAATGCCAACTTCAGTCTCTCTACAACTTGCTGATAGAACGCTCGTATTTCCAAGAGGCGTAGTTGAGGATGTGCTGGTCAAGGTTGACAAATTCATTTTCCCATCAGATTTTATTGTCCTTGATATGGAGGAAGACGCAGACATGCCAACCATCATCGGGAGACCATTCTTGTCTACAGGTCGAACCATTATTGATGTACAAAAAAGGAGAACTAACCACGAGGGTACAAGACTAAGAAGTAACATTCAATGTTTTTAAAGCCATGAATTTCCCGAATGACGAGAATGAGGAATGTTTCAGACTTGATGTGATAAATAGTACTATCCAGACCTCCAATGCAATGTAAAGTTCTACTGACAAACATGAAACATGACAATTGCCTATGGAGCCTGAAGATAAAACGTCTTTTGCACTGAAAAAGCCAATTATTTCACTACAAGCAAAATAAGAGAAAAATTTCCACCAGCTCAACGAATTGGAGGAATTTCACAATCAGCCTTTTAAGGATGCCAAATTGTACAAAGAAAAGGCCAAGAAGAGACAAGATGAGAAGTTAATGCACATACAACTGGAACTAGGGCAGAAGGTACTGTTAAACAAATCAAGGGTGAAATTCTTCCCATGGAAGCCAAAATCACGGTGGTCAGGTCCATTTGTGATCACCGAATTTTTACTAGATAGAGCCGTTGAGATACATAATCCTGACTCCAACAAAACATTCAAGGTTAAAAACAAGCGTGTCAAGCACTACTGGGGAGAATCATTTGAGCGACAAAAAGAAAGTGTCACACTTTCAGATCCAGCCTAAAGTTCGAGAAGTCACGTCTAGCTGACGACTTTAAACTTAGCGCTCGCAGGGAGGCAACCCATGCAATTTGTGTATATATTGTGATCTGGTGTGTTTTATTTTTGTGTGTTTAATTTTTACAGGTTAAGTCATTCCAGGATGGAAGAAGTTCTCACAAATCTCACAAGCAATTTCCTTCTCTCCCTAAAAAATCTCTGATGAAAGTCTACAAAGCTCGCTTGGAACGGATGAGGTTACTGATGATCAATGTATTCTTACTGACATTCGTTGGATTATTGAAGCACAGGTCCAATTAACAGGTGAGTCTTCTGACTCTTTTATTTCACATCTGTCTCGTTTAGGAATGAGCACCTATGCTAAAAAGAGAAGAGCCAAAAGAATGCGTGTTTGTTATAAATATGCTCGTATGTTTTTGATACTCGTTGTCGTTATTTAGGAATGGTGTCTGATAACCGCGAAGATAAAATTAAATTCATTAGGGATGGCTTGAGTAAGGAGTCTGTAGATAATATAACTTTGACTCTTGAGACGCATCCCAGTGGATATGTTCATATAGCCATTTACAAATTACATACACAATTCCAAAAAGAAAGACAACAGTTAAGTATTGGGAATCTAACTCAAAAAGACCCTGTTTGCCAATTTATAAGAAAATTGCATGGGAAGATTGTCACTGACGCATAAACGTCAATCAAGCCGCTATGTTTCTTGTACATATTTTATCTCTTTGTCTTTTCCTAATAATTGTAATTTATTTTGTTGTTTTCTTTTATTTTCTCCGACAGGATCCAGACCTTTTTTACTATCACGATTTACTTTACTGTTTAACTAATAATTGTCATTTGGCAGTTACTAGTGCTATTATTTTACTCACCCTTTTCAGGTATTATAAATTCAACTCATCATTGCACTTTTGAAGACATCCAGAGTAAAACATGGAAGCCACTTCAAGAAGACGAGTTGAAAATATATGTGTGTTTTGCGGTACTAGTGTTGGTGTTAAGCCACAATACGTAGAGGCAGCAAGGGAATTGGGTCGAGTCTTAGCTGCAAGGAATATGCACTTAGTATATGGCGGAGGCAATCTTGGACTTATGGGGATCGTTTCAAAAGCTGTACAGGAGGGAGGCAGTCACGTTTGGGATCATCACCAAAAACCCTTGGCGGAAGCAAATCTTATTGGACCATCAAACAGAGACGAACGAATCATGCCAGGTATGTCTGAATGACTGGTAGAAATGATTAATCGTGCTGATGCTTTTATTGCTTTGCCAGGTGGCTTGGGTACATTGGAGGAAAGTTTTACAGTGTTATCTTGGGCGAACCTGAACATACACCAGAGACCGCTTGGACTATACAACGTTGAAGGATTTTATGATTTTATTTGTGTGTTTCTTGATGATGCCGGAGAAATGGGTTCGTGACAAAACCTATGAAAGAAATCTTCTTTACTGCCAGAACTGCTCCGGATCTAATTGACCAAATCTTAGCCTATGAACCACAAATTGACCCTATCATTTCAAAGATAAATTTGTCTGAGACGATCGTGGTAAGAGGCGTCGGATTAATCTGGATCTTAACCCTTAACTTTTCGTGTAGAATTTCAGCTAACCAGGTATTATCTTCTAAACTCTTCTTCTACTGTTTAAGACATTGGGGACAATGTCTCATTTAGGTTTGGGAGAGGGAATTAGTTGATCTGTATCTTATTTTTAGTGGTGTGTTGTTTTTATTTTTAGTCCAAAATTTTTCTAAAAATACAAAAATTGAAATTTTTTCAAAAATTACAAAAAGATTTTGCATTTTTGTGTTTTTATTTTGACTAAAAATGTGAAATATGTAAGAGATAGCTGAGCAAGGAGTTTCCACTCCTGAGACGTATTTCAAACCTATTTTCGAAACAAGTTAATTTTTGTTTATTTCCTTTTGAATTATTTAATTTGTGAATTCTCCATAAAATTGACTAAAACAGATCTTCATATGCCTAGTTAGCAGGTATTATCAACATGCATGGTAACATACGGACATGAGCTATGATTGAAAAGTTTGTAATATTCAGTGCTCTAGTTTAATTGGAGAAAACATCTATGAAAAGCATTGGAATAAAAAAAAACGTATGAGATTCGAGTTATTAAGTCCGTAGGGGTGTTTTAACACCTAGTGCCCTAAACCAACTGGTTTGAGAGTCACTGGCCCAAAGCTCGCTACATGGATCAAAGATGTTGTAAAAATATATATATATATGAAGTCTGAGTAATTAAGTCAGTAGGGGTGTCTTAACACCTGGTGCCCTAAAGCCAACTAGTTTAGGAGCCACCGACCCAACACTCGCTACATAGATGGAAGATATTATATATAAATCAAAAAATCAAAATCAAAGAAAAAAAATCAGGAAAAAATTAGAAAAATTATTTCATTACTGTAAAAAGGTGTGAATTCTGATAAAACTTTAGGACAAAATATTACTCTCTTATCAACTGCACTTGTGACTGTTGTGGGAAAAATGAGTTGATTAATATTTTGTCGGCTGTGCATATGAGAATGGTAAATATAACCGGAGAATTTACTTATTCGGTAATTTAGAAAGAAACAAAACAACTAGTAACTTGGAGTAGAAGTTTCACCTGATTAGTCACTAACTTCTTTATTCTCTTTTCTCTTGTCTTTTTGCTTTTGTGTGCATTAGTTTTACTATATTTTTACTTTTGTAAAATATTTGTGGGTATCATTGTTGTAAACCCTCATGAGACTACAACTCGTCCACTAGGGACACCTAGGGGTTTAAAGGCTTGTTGCATATGCTAAATGCAACCGTGATCCCTACGAAAGTGGCTTAATTTAATTTTAATTGTTTCTTGTATTTTATTTTGTTGTTTTTCTCGAGGACTAGCAAAATTTTAGGTTTGGGGGTGTGATGAGCGAAAAATATATCAATATTTACCGCCCCTTTTACTTAATATTTTGTTTAGTTTCTCGGGTTTGATGAACGTTTTGATGTGTTTTAGTTTATTTTGCAGATAAAATAATATTGGAATACAATGAAATCATTTAGGAAGAAATATGAGTCAAATAAGGGCAAAAATTGGACTTGAGATATTAATTTTGGACTGATGCTCATGACATATTAATTTTGGAGATTGGAAACTTAAACGAGCGTTTTAACGAAGTGCAGTTTTGGAAATTCCAATTTTACGCATCTGTCATATTTTAGGCATAACTTTTGACTCCGATATCGGATTGAGCTGATTCAAGTTCCAGATTAAAGAAGACCCAAAGATCTACAACTTTGAAAGACAAACTAATTTCAAATTTTGAAGATGGCATGCCCGAAATGGATGAACCATCAAGAAGTGTGTTGTGTGTAATTATTAAAGTCATTTTCAAAGCAAAAAATAAATTAATAAATAAATAATAACAATTATCAAATCACCACCAAACATGATAAGAAATTAGTGGAGCAATTAATAATGGATTTGGTGGAGCAATTAGTGGGCAATTAATAATGGATTTGGTGGATGATTTGATGGAGGTAAAATTTTGCATATAAATACCAAGCCATTTCATTTGTAAATTCATACTTTCTTCTAAGGAATTCCTTAAGAATACTGAGAATATTGTATCTTGTTTGTTTATTTACAATTTTCAGTAATTAATTTCTGCTTTCGCATTTTCTTTTCTTTACTTTTCAGTTTTTACTTTCCGCAATTTACTTTTACGCACAATATTTTTCTTTCTTTAATTTTCAGTTTTTACTTTTCAGTAATTAGGAGGTAACTCCCCTTTGCTGGGGTAAAAGGTAAAACTTTTATTACTAATATTTAGATTAATCTCCCTTAATTATAATATATAAACTAGTTAAAACCTGACTTAACGAGGATACCGCCATATTGGTCGGTTGGTAATTATTTAAATTGGTTTTAACTTGACTAAACTGGATACCGACCTGATTGGTCGGTTGGTAATTAATTATTAATTTGACTTAATCTCGGATACCGCCTATTTGATGGTTGGTAATTATCATGCAAAATTAATATACTATATTAAGGGAGATATCTAAATTAGAAGTAATAAAAGTGGATCTTTTTACCTCAACATTTTCTTTTATTGTACTTTTACTTTATTTACTTTTCAGCAATTTACTTTCAGCATTTACTTTTCAGCAATTTACTTTCAACAATTTACTTTCAGCATTTACTTTTCAGTAACTTACTTTCAGCATTTACTTTTCAGCATTTAATTTTCAATATTTAATTTCAGCATTTTACTTTCCGTCATTTACTTTTCAGCAATTTATTTTTCAGCAATTTACTTTTCAGCATTTTACTTTATGTCTTTTATTTTATTTAAGTTTTTACTAGCCCTAGTTATGTGTCGTAACTAAGTTAGTTATCTGGGGTTGTGATGAATTCTAATACCACCGGTTTATAAGAGGTTATTTTTATAGTTTGGGTAATTTAAAGGTTTACATATTAAGTCTTAAGCTTAATGCGTCTGTTAATTGGCTATTAATAAGATTGATATGGTAAATCTAAAATAAACTTAACAAAGGAATTTAGGTTTCAAGCCTTAGACTTAATAGCCCACGATCTTCCTTGAGGATAGATAACCTTTTAATATATTTCCTTATAGGATAGACATATACCTGTCGGGCGGGGTAGCCATAATTGGAACTTAAACTTAATGAATCCATGTAATTTGGTTGACATAGACATATGGTTCAATTGGGTTATACTGGGTATTTGCGTCTGACCATCGACAGAGGCTTTCACATAATTTAGTATTTCAGGTTAGTAAACCGATATATTACACAAAAATGAAATAACCAATTCATCTTTAAAATGATATTGGAAGATTCACAACCCTATATAGTTTCCTAATATTGAATTTTCTTAAACCTACTTTCGCGCAATTTTATTTACTTGTTTTTAAATTCAAAATCATCACCATTTCAAATCAATCAATCACCCTGTTAGATACTAGTAATCATTTGACCTCATAAAATTAATAGATTATGTATTAAGTCCTCGTGGGATCGATACTTTTTATACTACTTGAACGATACGTGAGCTTGCGTTATACGCGTGTGATTACACACCGGTCAAGTACCATAAGGGGTTTAGGTATCAATGTGAGTAAAGTCACGATTCTTAAATCTTTGGCCAAAGTCGATCACCTTGGGTGGATCGCATCAGTTATTAAGAATCGTGGACATGTCGACATGAGATGTGCGTCTCGGAAACTTGACAGTATATTCTATATTTCCTAAGCACAACTCGGATAGCATACGACGGAGGGATTATTAAACATATTTGATGACCTCGACTTGTATAGTTCAGAAAGGTCGTTCGTGTTCTTCGCGAATTCGGAGGTGGCCAAATTGCATACATATTAGCTAGGCTTATATTACGAACATGACTGAACTTAGAGAGTCCCAATATGAAGTGTACTCCTTGAGCACTTGGGTAGTCGACTAATTTTGATAAAAGATAATATTCAACTAATATAATCAAGTGTTATTATATAACATTGATTATTTACTTTGACCTAATTGGATTAATTCAATAATTACACAAGGGCTTAATTGTAAAATCATGATTAGCTATACCATTTAGGATATTATGGTAATTGTAAGAATGTGATAATAGGTGGTTTTGGCTTGATTTAATTGGATTAAATCAATGTGGTAAACATTTAACTAATCCATTTCCTAATCATTGACTTGATTTGATTGGATTAAATTAAAGTGGGAGACAATGGAGATTATTCACACCTAATTATACATATTTGGACAATTTAGATTAATCCCACTTAAAGGTTGATTACAATTTTTATTAATTAAAAATTGCCTAAGTTTTACTATAAATAGCAATCTTTATAAAGGTTTTAATTACAAGTTCAAATACAAGCATAAGCAAATTCTTGAGAGATTAGCCTAAGTTGGAGAAGTGTTTAGAAAAGCTTGTGAGGTCTCTATAATATTTCATATAGGAGAAATCAAGATTGGATCTTGAAATGAAGCTTGGAAGCATTGGAAACAAGATTGGATCTTGAAGTCAAGCTTGCACACCTTTGAGGTTATCCGAAGATTTCAACAAAGGAGAAGTAGATTGGATCTTGCATCAAGCTTACTAGGTAAATTTTGATCTTCTCCTAAGCTATGTTTATTTGTGTATTAGATGCATGATCACATAACTTAATGTTGAATAAGGCTAATCAATTGTATTAGGATACTTTAGAAGTATAAACACAACATGCTTGTAATTAGGTCAAAGATGTTCATGTTGGACATGGAACAATTAATAAGAGTTTGAAACTCTAAATTAAAGCTTAGAGCTATGACTACCATTCTAGATTCACTTGACCACCTTTAGGTGTACTAGAATTGTTCATGAGACATTTCTAATTGGGATTCTAAAATGGTTTGTGTGTTGGATTCAAAATTTACACAAATGCATATTTTAGATAAATTATATTTTTGGAAAAAATATTGATATTTTGAAAAACTTGATTTTTATTCTATAATATGTGTTAATATTGGTTTTGAAATTAAAAATTAATTTTGGGTGTTTTTAAAGTGTTTAGGGAAGACCAGAAGCAATTAGGATAATAGACCCTAATTGCATCAGCTCTCTGGAATCCAGAGAGTTGTGCAACAAATAAAACAAAAAAAAATTTAAAGGCTTGATGACCTGATTGCTACATAGTGCGCGCGCACTGTAGTGCGTGTGATTCATGCGCGCGGCGCCATTCGTGCGCTCCGATTTTATTTTAGCTAGTTTTGGAGCTTCCGGACTCCGATTCAGTCCCGGTTTTTTCCTATATACTCGTAATGGAATATAGTATTTCATTAAATGATTTAAAATTACATCCATAATTGATATCAATGGGTTAGACCCATTTCTGCTGTCCGAGGTACCGATCCGACCCTAGGGGTTCCACAATTTCCCCAACATCCTCAATGTAAGATAAACATAAAGAAACAAAATTAAGAAACAACACTACCATGTATGGAGTTGATCAGGCTCCTGCTGGTCAGAATTTAGTTGCGCGGACTGTGTGTGTCTCGTGCTACATGCATAAATACCATGCTAAACAAATAAATAAACAATTAGCACATAATAAAAAAAGAAAATAAATAAATAAATAAATACAAGGGTTGCCTCCCCGCTAGCGCTAAGTTTAAAGCATTCACCCAGACGCAACCACTCAAATGGTCATGATGGCTTCTTCTTTAGTATCCACCGGCTGTTGTGACATGAAAAAAATAACTTGGCGGGCTGTGGCAGTTTATCCATGGATGGTCCTCCAGGTTCTACTGATCTTGGATTGCATATTTGGAAAAATTAGCTCGACCTCCTTTTTAACCTTTTAGGGATCATCTTCAAGTGAGCACTGACCCTTTCTTTTCCTCTTTTTACGGTGCTTTGGGAGTGGTTTCAGATCTAGCTACGGAGAATCTTCCTTTATGCATGGCTGCACTATGCTCTTAGGTTACTGAAATACTGATTCACCATGCGTGTTTGCAACTCCCTTCTCTACTGTATCTACTCTGTGACATTCTGCATCACCTTGAGGGTTCGACATGGCTTTGAACACGCTGAATGTGACTTCTTCATCTTGAACTCTCATTTTCAATTCACATTTGTTCTCTTCTTCCGTTACTGTTTCCTCTTGAAATACCGCTTCTTTTGCTTTACTGCCTAAGTCCTGAGAGGTGTCTTTAATCTATTTTCCGCTCATAAGGGTTATGACTTGACATTGCTCTTTAGGGTTGACTTCAGTATTACTAGGAAACACCCATTTATGTTGATTGGCAATGGAAGAAACAAGCAGTCCAATTTACACTTCTAAAGATTTCATTGTTGCCCCTATAATGCCCATATGTGTTTCGATGTTGTTCAGCCTTGACTCATTCTTCTCAAACATCTCTAAAGTTATAGCTACAAACGTGCTCATGAGGTCTTCTAAAGAAGGTTTCTGCTCAGCTCTTGGATAGTTGAAGCCATGAGGAGTTTACAAGGTATTCTCTATATTAGCATATGACAAATTCAGATTATAATAGTTAGGCATATGACTGCCTCTATAGTGTTGAAGTTCCGGTTGTTCATATACTATACTTGCTCAAATCCTTCTCCTATGTTGGGTAAGAGTATTCCATTAGCAGAAGCAGCTTCAATAGATGGTTGGCTCCTTTGATTTGTCAATGCTACTAACTGAGTCATGAAGGGATGATACTTGAGCTATCAGTGCAACAATAGGATTTTCCATTGCTTCGTTTCCAACTCTCCTTGCATGAAAGAAAACAATATAACAATAAAAATATAAAATATAAAAAAAAATTATAAAAAAAGAAAAAAAAAACTTAAAATAATTATAAAAATCTAAATTAAAGCTAAGATTACTTGGTAGTAGTATTAATGAGAATTAAACAAACAATCCCCGGCAACGGCGCCAAAAATTTGTTGTGATATTTTTTATCGTACCGCAAGTATACGGTGTCAAGTTTTAGTAAAGATGAGTGTAGAGTGTCGAACCCACAAGGATTGCGTTAACTCGCACTAAATACTACAGTTGATAATCCTAACTTTATTTAGAAAATTATTAATAAAGATTTAACTCGATAACTAATATATAAAAATATTTAGATATGAGGAACTAATACGATAGAGATTCTAGAGTCTGATTTCATCTAGCTATCCCCTATGTAATTGTTATGCCAATTAATCCTTGTTCAGTTATATTGTTTATAAATCATGAATCCTAGAGTCTTCACTCCCTCTCTCGAGTAACGGTGAAAATATCAATTACAGATTTCGATATCCCTATAAAAATCTAGTAATTAACAACTCATTACGTCTTGTGACTCTATGTTAACGACTTCAAAAGAACTATAGATTCTCTCGAATTCTATAAAATCCTAGGTCATATTCTCTAGATCTTATTCAAAATCCCCTTTCTTAAGTGATAGATTCAAACATTCATCATCTTAATTTGTGGCCAGCAAACAAGAAGCATTAAATTCAAAAGAATACAAAAAAACTGAAATATAACTTCATAACAATATTAACAAACAATACAAGGTTCAAGCATCAGTTACATCATTCTCCAGAATTAAAGAGTTAGTTCATGACTAAAGATTAAATCAATAAAAACATGTCATGAATCTAATGGAAATAATTAGAGTTATAAGAAAGAAACTAGAAGATTTAACCCGAATTGAATCTCTTCCTCTTCGGACGTCACCGCCTTCGTCTCCTCTTGTCGCTCTTCAATCCTCCTCCTTGGATCTCTCTAAAATTATGTATTTTGTGTTTTGTGTTGTGTATTAGCCTCCTCCTTTGAGTTTGGATGAACTAATCTATTTATAATAAAGCCTTGGGGTCTTTATTCATGTTAAAACCCTAAAAATGGTGTATTTGGTCGCTCCGGGGCGCCACGACGCCGGAAAGTTGGTGTCGCGGCGCCAATCTCCCTGGATATATGTATGATACGCTGGATGCGCTGCGGCTCCAAGAATTTGGCACTGCGGCTCCAACGATTTCTCTTCACTGATTGCGTGTTTTGCGTCTCTGCTCTTCCCATGTGCTTCCGATGCGTTTGAATGGTCCCAAAACACGTAAAAATGCCCCAAGATCCATGTATTAATGCTTCCTACAAATAAAACATAAAAGAACTACAAAATACATTAAATGATACGTAAACTAACAAAATAGTAAGCTAAGAATGCACGAATAAGTGGGTATAAACCACACTTATCATTGGTTTAATGAGATTTGTGTGGTTGAGAGTAGCTGCTTCAGGTGGCAGATCATACTTGTGTCAGGTGGCTGGGCTGTTATCCGTATGGTAGTTGGGGAAGATAACCTAAACAATAATGGTTTGGCAACATGGTTGACGGCACGTAGTTGGCGTAATAGTGTAATTAGACTTAATATATAAAGGGGTTGAGAGTTCATTGTAAAAGATTGAGCAATTTTATTCACAGCACTTGTAGTTTTTAAAGAGAGAAAAATAATCCCGAGCTAGAGAAAGAAAAGAGGTCGGTCAAATCCGAGCCAGTAATAAAAGTTTCATTTTCCCTTGTGTCCGTGGACGTAGGTTGGATTCATTCCACCGAACCACGTTAAATCTTTTGTTTATCTGTGTGTATTCTTTATGTCTACTAAGTTTGCATTTGGTTTCCAACAAACCAGATAAATTCACACTTGAGGGCAGTTTGTTCGATGAGTGATTTTCTCGAATTACCCTTGGAACGAAAAATAATCGTCAACAATTGGCGCCGTCTGTGGGGAACAATATAAGAAGCAACAAATACTCTAAGGCGATGGCATGAGACGGGAACCACAGATCTTCAAAGGCTTCGACGACGGAGTGGATGGAGAAAATAGAGGAAACCATACGAAGTGAGAGAAAAAGTGCTCAAAAGGAAAGAGAGGCATCTCAAACCTTCATGAAGGCCATGATAGAGAAGTTGGAGAAGTTGGAAAATAAGATGGGAGAAGAGGGGGGAGCGGGCCCCAGCCAAATAAAGGAGGAGATAGCGAAAGGAAAAAGAAGAAGACGGTGAAAATGGAAAAAAAGTTATCCATAGAGTGAGATCGATAGTCATTGTCAGAGTCGTGCCAACGAGGGAATTTTAGGAAGAATGGGAAGACATACAAACTTCGAAATCCTACTACAACAGCCCGTGTTTCGCGGACAGTGGCATGGAGAGACGCATGGGGGCGGAATGTGAAGCTACCAGTTACGAAAAGTATCGTGCCTAGAGCGGGAAATGTGATGAATCCCGTGGACGCGAGCGTGACAGCTCCAATAACCAAATGAAGGGTTGGTTCAGAAGGAGATGAGGAAGTGGGAGAAAAGATGAAAGACGGGCCAAGGGCTGACCAAGATATGGAGAAAACATCTTTTTTTTTTCAAAAAAAATTATGGCAATGGAATTTCCAAGGAGATTCACCATGCCTTCGATGGATGTCTATAAAGGGAGCACAGACCCCAAGTCTCATGTTGTGAAGTACGTTTTACTGATGGAGATTCATAGGATGGTCGGAGAGGCCATTTGCAAAGTGTTCCCTATAACCTTGGGCGAGTCAACCAGCTTATATTTCAGGAACTTGAGCCCGGGGAGTATCTGCAGCTTCGCGCAGTTGAGAAAATCCTTTGTGTGACACTTTAAAGAGGCTTACGTGCCAAGTAAGACTGTGGGGTCGTTGAGGTTGATGAAGCAATGAGACGACGAGTTTTTAAAAATCTTTGTTGATCGATACCACAGCCTGATGTTAGAGATCGAGGTGTATGAGTCCCCGGAGGTGCTGGAAAGTTTCAAAGGTTGGGAGGTCATGGTCTCACCTGAGGATCCAGGAGATATCGGACTATGTCGTGGCTTTAGACCAGACAAGGAAGTTTGTTTTGATGGAGGGAACATAGAAGATCACCCAGGGGGGAACTGGTTAGAAGCCGAGATTACCCCGACAGGAAAACCAACGGGATATGGGCAAGGACTTGAGGAGACAGATCCCGAGGCAGAAGGAGTTCAGGCCGATACCTCAGAATATTCAGCGTAAAAAAGAAGGTCGTCTGTCCATGTCAACGATGTTGCCATAGGGACAATGTACACACCCATAAACAGACCCCTGGCCTAAGTAGTTCGGGAAATCCAGGATAAAGGTCTATTGACTGAGCTCGACCCGATGAGGTTTCCTATTGAGAAAAGAGACATCAGAGCTTATTGTGTGCACCATAATATGAGAGGACACACCACAGAAAGATATAGAGACCTACAGGATCAAGTGGAGGATTTGGTAAGGAACGACTAACTTAATGAGTGCATAGATCAAACAGTTATGATGGCCAAGCATCACCAAAAGCAACTATCGTCAGGAAGCAGTAGGAGGGCTGATATACTAGGTGTACCTGATCAGTTTTCATAGTGCCTCATACTTATTATGCTCATTTAGCAGCTTTCTGGGCCCGTTATTGTATAGAGGGTGGGGCACCCAGGGTTGAGTTATTGAATGAAACGCAATGTCAAAAGTTGGAGGTTGACGGGTCTCTCACCACCTTGGACGTTGATACCGAACAAGTTCCTCCTCGAGAAATTATGGTCGTTGTTCGTTCTCCAAAGAGCTCGGTTAAGGACATTGTTAAGAATTATTCGAAAATGTTGAGGAATATATTTTCAATAAAAGTCTCTCTTATAATGACCCTCAAAGAGTTGTAAGATGGGCAATAAATCCATTGAATATGAATAAGACTTTTCCTTTTTAAATAAAATTTGTTTACTTTTCTTGTTTATTATTTGGATGGGAAAAGCGTGTTTAATATTCTTGTGAAATACTTGTGATTGAAATACATGAAAGAATGCAAGTCATGTGGAAGAATGAGCACCATCGCGGCACGTCAGTCCGTGGTGTCTTTATCAACCCCCGGGCTGGAACGTTAACACCCAATGACTTGCATCTTTGAGGAATGATCGCAGCGTAAAGACTTGGTGGTGATTGAGGCCTCGGGTATCCATAGCACGCTCGGAAAATAAGTCGGCATGGAGTTTTGTTCCTCAAGGTAATCATATCACATAAGGATGGCTAGTGGCTTCGGTACTACGATATCTCTAGGTTTGCATAGCACACAGGTAAGGCCCACGGGCCTCCGTGGCATTTTCCGCCCAGTCTTGGAGATACATAGCACGGGAAGGCCCACGGGCCTCTGTGACGTCTGTAGCCTCAGGGTATGCCAACACGGGGAGGGAAAATTCTCTCGTGGCATTGGCCATCCCATTTCAGATCCATATGAGCATATCACAGGAAAAGCCTGAGGGTATCTGTGGTGTTTGTAGACTCGAGACTTGCATAGCATAGGGAGAGTCTCAAGGCGTTGGCCACACCCTCGATCCATAGTTCAGTTCGCCTGGACATTGGACTGTGAGGTTCAAGATTGTTATTTTGGGTAGAAAGGGGAATGACGTTGTCTCAGGCTCCTATATTGTTCCTTTTGGGTCAGTGCGGGGTATGTGATATATCACCCTCTGACCAGTGCAATCACACGCGTATAATGAAAGCGCATGTATCGTTTAAGTAGTATAAAAAGTATCGATCCCACGAGAACTTAATACCTAAGCTATTAATTTATGAAGTCATTTTTTACGAGTATCTAATGGATTGATTGTTTGATTGGATGGTGACTTTAAACTTAAAACAAGTAAATAAAATTTTACGAAAGTAAATTGATGAAAATTCAAGATTATTAAACTATCCAGGGTTGTGAATCTTTCCAATATCTTTTTAAAGATGAAGTGGTTATTTTAAGTTTGAGTAATATATCGGTTTATTAACCTTGAACACGAAATACCTCATGACAAGCCTCTTCCGATGGTCCAATATAAATACCCAGTATAACTTTATTAATCATATTCCTATGTCAACCAAGTTACTTGAATTCATTAAGATTAAGTTCAAATTATGGTACCCCGCCCGACAGGTATATTCCTATCCTGTAAGGAAATCTATCCTCAAGGAAGATCGTGGGCTATTGAGTCTAAGGTCTTAAACCTAAAATCTCTTTTCCAAGTTCATTTTAAGTTTACCAGATCAATCTTATTAATGGCCAGTTAACAAGAAGCATTAAGACTAAGACTCAATAATAAACCTTTATATTACCCAAACTGTAAATTAACCCCTTATAAACCGGTGATATTAGAATTCATCACAACCTCAGATAACAGGTTTAGCTATGACACATATTTACGGCTAGTAAAAACTTAAATAAAATAAAAGACATAAAGTAAATGCTGGAAAGTAAATGCGGAAAAGTAAAAGCGGAAAAGTAAATGCTGAAAAGTAAATGCTGGAAATTAAAAATGTAAAATTACAATAAAAGAAAATGCTGAGGCTAGAGGATCCACTTTTATTACTACTATTTTAGATATCTCCATTATTATAATATATAAACTTTGCGTGATAATTATCAACCAGCCATATAGGCGGTATCCTGATTAAGTCAAATTAATAATTAATTACCAACCGACCAACCAGGCGGTATCCTCATTAAGTCAGGTTAAAACCAATTCAATAATTACTAATCGACCATAAGGTGGTATCCTCATTAAGTCAGGTTAAAACCAATTTCAATAATTACTAATCGACCATAAGGTGGTATCCTCATTAAGTCAGGTTTTAAATAGTTTATATATTATAATTAAGGGAGATTAATCTAAATATTAGTAATAAAAGCTTTACCTTTAACCCCAGCAAGGGGGAGTTACCTCCTCATTACTGTAAAGTAAAAATTGAAAAGGAAAGTAAAGAAAGGAAAGTACTATTGCGTAAAAGTAGATTGCAGAAAGTAAAGTATGAATTCAATTGTGAAATTTCGGCCTCTATTTATAGGGAAAAATTGGCTCGCGCGTCGCGACGCCTGAAGTGTGCTTACATTGCGACAAGCCGTAGATCTTGGAAGTGTGGCTTTCCTTTTGTTGAGATGGTGACACGTGGCAGAGCTGAATGATTAACTCAATAATTATGCTGACGTGGCGATGATGATTTTCGGCAGCATGTGATGATGACACATGTCCGGTGCACGTTAGCATGATTTGTTGTGATGTTGACATGTGGCAGGCGCATGTTAGCAGATTCGGCGCACGTTAGCACGATGTATTTTAGAAAACTTCTCTAATTGTGACACGTGTCCTGACGTACATTAGCGGTCGCGACGCAAAGTACGTGTCGCGACGTGCCAAATGATAATTTTGTCCATTTTTGACTGTTTTGGCCTCGAATCACCTCCAGAGAGTCCTGAAACTTTATTTATCTACAAAATAATATAAAACACATCAAAACATTCACAAAACTCAAGAAACTATACATAATATTAGGTCAAATGAGTGGAAAATAGTGATATATTTACCACTCATCACACCCACAAACCTAACATTTTGCTAGTCCTCGAGCAAAACAACAAGATAAAATAACATTAACATCTTTAAAATAAAATTAAACTAAGCCACTTTCGTAGGGATCACTGTTGCATTTACCGTATGCAACAAGCCTTTAAACCCCTAGGTGTCCCTAGTGGACGAGTTGTAGTCTCGTGAGAGCTTACAGCGACGATACCCACAAACATCTTACAAAAACAAAAAGATAATAAAACTAATGCACACAAAAGAAAAAAGACAAGAGAAAAGAGAATAAAGAAGTTAGTGAAAAATCAGGTGAAACTTCTTATCCAAGTTTAGAGTTGTTTTCTTACTTTCTAAATTACCGAATAAGTAAATTCTCCGATTATTTTTACCATTCTTCATATTAATCAACTCATTGTGCCCACAATAGTCACAAGTGTAGTTGAGAAGAGAGTAATATTTTTGTCCTATAGTTATTTCAGAATTCACACTTTTTTTAGCAATGAAATATTTTTTCTGATTTTTCTGATTTTTTTTTATTTATATACAATATCATCGATCCGTGTAGCGAGCTTGGGTCAGTGACTCCCAAACCAGTTGGCTTTAGGGCACTAGGTGTTGAAACACCCCTATAGACTTAATAACTCGGATCTCAGACATTTTTTTTATCCCATTGCTTTTTTAGATGCTTCCTCCAATTAAACTAGAGCACTGAATATTACAAACTCGTCAATTACAACTCATGTCCGTATGTTACCATGTATGTTGATAATACCTGTCAACTGAGCAAATGAAGATTCATTTTAATCAGTTTTATGGAGAATTCACAAATTAAGTAATTCAAAAGGAAATAAATAAAAATTAACTTGTTCCGAAATAGGTTGAGATACGTCTCAGGAATGGAAATTCCTTACTCAGCTATCTCACACCAATTTCACCTGATTAATCAAATTAAAAACACAAAAACACAAAATATTTTTTTTTTTAATTTTTGTAATTTTTTTCAATTTTTTAATGAAAATTTTAGACTAAAAATAACGCAATAAAAATAAGATACTAGCCAACTATTTCCCTCCCCCAAACCTAAATGAGACATTGTCCCCAATGTCTTAAATAGTAGAAGAATAGTTTAGAAAATAGTATCTGGTTAGCTGATATTCTACATCTAAAATTAAAGGTTAAGATCCAGATTTATCCGACGCTTCTTACCATGATCATTATCGGACTAGATTATCTTTGAAAGGATAGGGTCAATTTGTGGTTCAAAGGATAAAAGTTGGTCAATTAAATCATTGGCAGTTCTGGCAGTGAAAAAGAGATCTTTTACAGGTTTTGACATGAACCCATTTCTTCGGGCATCATCAAGAAACACACAAAGAAGATCATAAAATCCATCAGCATTAAACAGTCCAATCGGTTTCTGGTGTATGTTCAAGTTCGCCCAAGATAGTACTGTAAAAAAAATTTTCTCCATCGTGCCCAAGCCTCATGGCAAAGCAATAAAAGCATCAACACAGTTAATCATTTCTACCAGTCGTTTAGACATACCTGGCACGATCAGTTCCTCTCTGTTTGATGGTCCTATAAGATTTGCCTCTGCCAAGGGTTTTGGGATGATTCCCAGAACTTGACTGCCTCCTTCATGTACAACCTTTGAAACGATCCCTATTAGTCCAAGATTGCCACCGCCATATACTAAGCGCATATTCCTTTCAGCTATGAATTGACCCAATTCCTGTGTTGCCGCTACAAATTGTGGTTTAGAACCAACACTAGTACCACAAAACACACATATGTTTACAACTCGTCTTCTTGAAGTAGCTTCTATTTTATGTATTTCTTTCTCAGCTCTGGATGCCTTCAAGAGAATAATGATGAGTTGAATTTATAATACTTGAAAAAGGGTCAGTAATAATAGCACTAGTACCTGCGAAATGACGATTATTAGCTAAAAAGTAAAGTAGATCGTGAAAAGTCAAAAAGTCTGGATCTTGTCGGAGAAAATAAAAGAAAATGATAAAAAATCAAAATTATTAGTTAAAGACAAAAAGAAAATAATATTTAGAGGAAGTAATGGATTGAATGACGTCTATACGTCAGGGACAAGCTTCCCATACAATTTTCTTATAAATTGGCAAACAGGGTCTTTTAAAGTAAGATTCCCGAGACTAAACTGTGGTCTTTCCTTTCGGAACTGTGTATATAACATGTGAATTGCATGATGCACGTATCCACTGGAATGTGTCTCAAAAGTCTTAGATATGCCATCCAAAGACTCCTTACTCAAGTCATCCATAATGAATTTAATTTTATCTTTACGGTTATCAGACACCATTCCTAAAGAACGACAACGAATATTACATGTCATGCGAGCACATTTATAGAAAACCCCCATTCTTTTAGCTATTCTATTTTATCATATGTGATTCTTCCCAAACCAGGCAGATATGAAATAAAAGAGTCAGAAGACTCATTTTCCCATCAGACCCGTGCTTCAATAATCCAACGAATGTTATTAGGAATACCTTTGATCATCAATAGTCTCATTCATTCCAAACGAGCTTTGTAGACTTTCATCAGAGAGTTATGAGGGATATAAGGAAATTTTTTGTGAAGATTTACGATAACGTCTTCAATCCTTAATTGATTTTACCTGCACAAATTAAACACACAAAAATAAAACACACCAAATCACAATATATACACAAATTGCATGGTTTGCTTCCCAGCTAGCGCTAAGTTTAAAGTCGTCAGCTAGACATGACTGCCAGAATGTTAGGCTGGATCTAAAAGTGTGACACTTTCTTTTTGTCGCTCAATTGATTCTCCCCAGTAGTGCTTGACACGCTGGCTGTTAACTTTGAATGTGTTGTTGGATTTGGGGTTGTATATTTCAACAACTCTATATGGTAACAACTGAGTGATCACAAATGGACCTGATCACTTTGATTTCAGCTTTCCAGGGAAAAGCTTCAACCGTGAATCGTATAGCAACACCTACTGCCCTGGCTCCAATTTTCTGCGTACTATTTTTTTATCATGTCATTTCTTCGTCTTTTCTTTGTACAGTTTGGCATTCTCATAAGCCTGTAGGCGAAATTCCTCCAATTCGTTGAGTTTGTTGAGTCTTTTCTCTCATGCAGCTTGCAGATTAAGATTTAACTTCTTCAATGCCCAGTACACCTTGTGTTCAAGCTCAACTGGCAGATGGCACGCTTTCTCAAACACCATTTGGTATGGGGACATACCAATGTGTGTCTTGTAAGCTGTCCGGTAGGCCCATAGTGCATCATCCGATTTTTCAAACCAGACTTTCCTTGTTGATCCAAGGGTTTTCTCCAAGATTCTTTTGATATCCCTATTTTAAACTTCAACTTGTCCATTTGACTGTGGATGGTAGGCAGTGGCAACTTTATGAGTAACTCTGTATTTGGATAGGAGTGCATCAAAGTATTTGTTGCAGAAATATGTGCCACCATCACTGATAATCGCCTGAGGTGTTCCGAAGCGAGTGAAAATATTATTTTTAAGGAATTTAATCACTACTTTTGAATTATTTGATGGTAGTGCAATTGCTTCAACCCATTTGGAGACGTAGTCTACTGCAACCAATATGTACATGTTTCCGAATGATGGAACAAAGGGTCCCATAAAATTAATATCCCATACATCAAATATCTCCACTTCCAGAATGTTTTACAGAGGTATTTCATTTCTCCTTGAAATATTTCCCATTCTCTGGCACCTGTCACATTGAAGAGCAAATAGATAAGCATCTTTAAAAAGAGTGGGCCAGAACACTCTTTTTAAAAAGACTTTGGCTGTAGTTTTATTCCCGCTGAAGTGTCCACCGTATGGTGATGAATGACAATGGTTACAAGACACTATTGACCTCCTCCTGTGGAACACAATGTCTCAGTAATTGATCAGCATAATGTTTGAACAGGTACGGCTCATCCCGGACATAGTATTTGACTTCTTAGAAGAACTTCTTCCGTTGTTGAGTTGTCCATTCCAACGGCCATTTTCCTAATACTAAGTATTTGACATAGTCAGTATACCAAGAGACATCATGTTGTTTCATGGCAAATAACTGTTCATCTGGAAAAGTTTCTTTGATTGTAAATTCTTTGCTAGCTGTTTCTCCATTATTGAGCCTCGATAGCTGATCTGCCACTTGGTTCTCTGTCATTTTCCTGTCTCGAATCTCCAAGTCAAATTCTTGCAATAGAAGTATCCAACAGATCAATCTGGGTTTGGCATCTTTCTTCGCGATCAGGTATTTGATTGTTGAATGATCTATGTAAACCACCACTTTGAGACCTATCAGATAATAGCGGAATTTATCAAAAGCGAACACAACTGCAAGCAAATCCTTTTCAGTGGTTGTGTAGTTAAGTTGAGCTTCATTTAGAGTTCTGCTGGAAGATTTTTGCTTTGCGTTGTCCCAAAACTGCACCTACAGTAAAATCACTAGCATCGCACATCACTTCAAATGGAAGAGTCTAGTCTGGTGCTACTATGATGGGGGCAGAGAACAGATTCTGTTTTAAGATCTCAAAAGCATCTTGACATTCTTTGGTGAAGTTGAAAGACACATCTTTCTCGAGAGAAGATTGCACATAGGTTTAGTAATCTTTGAGAAGTCTTTGATAAATCTCCTGTAAAAGCCTGCATGTCTGAGAAAACTCCGAATCCCTTTGACAGATATTGGTGGAGGTAGTTTTTCAATTATCTCAATCTTTGCTTTGTCTACCTAGATTCCCTTTTGTGAGATTTGATGTCCCATGGCGATACATTCATGTACCATGAAGTGGCATTTCTCCCAGTTGAGTACCAGGTTGGTATCTTCGCATCTTTGTAATACTTGTTCCAAATTTTGCAAGCAGTGGTCGAACGAATCAACAAACACAGAGAAATCATTCATGAAAACCTCCATACTTTGTTCCAGCTGTCTGAGAAGATGGCCATCATGCAATGTTGAAATGTGGCAGGAGCATTACATAGTCCAAATGGCATCTGCGGAAAGAAAAAGTATCATACAGACATGTAAAAGTAGTTATCTCCTGATCTTATAGGGTGATGGCAATCTGATTATACCCAGAGTATCCTTCCAGAAAATAATAGAACTCATGTCCCGCCAATCTGTCTAGCATCTGGTCAATGAATGGCAGCGGAAAATGATATTCCTTGTTGCTTTGTTCAGCTTCCTGTAGTCCATGCATACTCTCCATCTATTTACCGTTCTTGTTGAAATCAACTCGTTATTTTCATTTGTGACTACAATAATTCCTCATTTCAATGGCACAGATTGCATAGGACTCACCCAAGTGCTGTCAGAGATGGGGTAGATGATGTCGGTATCCACCCATTTGATAATTTCTTTCTTCACAACCTCCTTCATGATTGGATTTAGTCTTGTTGATGCTTCACTGTGGGTTTGTACTCATCTTTCATCAAAATTTTGTGCATGCAAAATGATGGACTACTGCCTCGAATGTCTGCTATAGTCCTACCAATGGCTTTCTTGTGTTCTCGTAACACTCTCAGTAACTTTTCTTCCTGCTCCAATGTTAGCAAAGAAGAAAAAATCACAGGTAATTCAGAAGAGTTTCCTAAGAATGCATACATGCGATGGCTCAGAAGTAGCTTTAGCTCCAACTACGGCGGTTATTCAATCGAAGTCTTGATTCGCTCATTCTTTGGTAGTTCCAGACTTTCCACCTATGGTGTCATTTTGAAGCGGAAGGGTTTGTCAAGGTAGTTGATACATTTCAGAATTTCTTCATCTAGCTCATTTTCAGTCATGTTGGTGATGCAAGCTTCAAGTTTATCCGTGGAAATTGCATCAGTATCCTGGATGATACTATCTACAACATCAATTCTGAAACATTCCTCCTCATTTTCATCACTCGGGAATTTCATAGCTTTGAAAACATTGAAGGTAACTTCTTGGTCCTGCACTTTCATAGTTAGTTCTCATTTTTGTACATCAATAACAGTTTGACCTATAGCCAAGAATGGTCTCCCAAGAATGATAGGTACATCTTTGTATTCCTGCATGTCAAGGATAATGAAATCTGCTAGGAGAATGAGTTTGTCGACTTTGACCAACACATCTTCTACTACACCTCTTGGAAATACGAGTGTTCTATCAGCAAGTTACAAAGAGACTGAAGTATGCATTGCTTCTCCAATTTACAGTTTCCTGTAAATCGAAAAAGACATTAAATTAACACTTGCACCTAAATCACATAAAGCCTTACCGATGTAATGTTCTCCAATGGTGCAAGGAACAGTGAAACTGCCAGGATCTTTCAACTTCGGGGGAAGTTTCCTCTGAATGATGGCGCTACATTCTTCTGTCAATGCTACTGTCTCGTAATCTCTCAATCTCCGCTTTCGTGAAAGATATCTTTCATGAATTTAACATAGCTGGGCATTTCTTCCAAAGCTTCTGCAAATGGAATGTTGATATACAACTTTTTGAACACCTCCAGGAATCGAGCAAACTGCTTGTCCAATTTACTATTCTGGAGTCGCTGTGGAAAAGGTAGAGGTGGAATGATTCTTTCTTGCTATTTTTCCTTTGCTTTTTTCCTCCACCTGTGGAACTGCATCTTTTGGAACTTCTTCAATGGATGCCTTGATTCCAAAATCTTTGTTGATTTCAGTACCGCTTTTCAAAGTAATGGTTTGACGTTGCTCCTTCCCTTGGTTCCTTGGATTTGGTTCTGTGTTGCTGGGAAGATTACCTGGCGGTCTGTAACTCTGAGCATTGGCCAGTTGTCTCATTTGATTCTCCAGTGCTTTAATACAAGCTGAATGGATTTGATTCAATGCTACTTGATTTTGAACCATAACTGCTAAGGCATCGTATTTTTCTTCTTGCTTTTCAACTAGGCAGCACTTCTGTTATTACTGGTCATTTTTCATACTCATGGCCTTTGTTTTTCTATTGGAATCCTAGTGGTGGGTTGTTCCTTTGCCTTGAATTGTTGTTCCATGCGAAATTGGGATGATTCCTCCACCATGGGTTATAGATGTTGGAATATGGATTGTTCCTCTGTCTGTTGAAATTGTTGACATAATTCACTGTTTCTTCATGTTGGTTTAACTCTGATTCTGGTGCTCCTCCATATGGTTAACTTGTGGATCCAATATTAACCTTCATGTTAAGAGTTTCCAAGTTTTTACAAATCTGATCCAGCTTGGCATTCACTGTTGTGTTGGCCCCAACTTCATAAATTCCTGTGATTCATTGGATCATACTCCTTTCTGTTGGCCACAATGAATTGTTGTTGGCCATTTCTTCAATTAAATCCCAGGCCTAATCTTCTCATTTTGCCATTAAAGATCCTCCAGAAGAAGCATCAATTGTGGTTCTCATTATTCCAGAAAGTTCATTATAGAATGTTTGGACTTGTAGCCACTTTGCAATCTCATGGTGAGGACATTTCCAGAGTAAATCTTTGTATCTTTCCCAAGCTTCGCAGAGGGATTCTAGGTCATGTTGTACAAAGAATGTGATGTCATTCCATAGCTTTGCAGCTCTGGCTGGTGGAAAATTCTTTGCAAGGAATTTGGTGGCTAGAGTGTTCCAAGTTATGATGGAACCTGCTGGTAGTGAATGTAGCCAAGCCTTAGCTCTGTCTTTTAAGGAATATGGAAAAACACGCAGTCTCATTGCTTCTTCAGCTGCTCGGTTGTAATTGAAAGTGCCGTAAACTTTCAAGAAGTTGCTGATGTGGGCATTAGGATCTCCAATTGCATTCCCCCCAATCTGAACTGACTGCTATATCATCTGAATGCATGTTTTGATGTCACAAGTATTTGCTGGTAAGGGAGGAAGTACAATACAGGAAATGAAGCCATCAACCACCAGAATGGTTATGCCTCGATGTGAATTGGTGGTTCAACTTCCAAAGGTTCAGGTTCAATATTGATCAGCGCTTCTTGGCCTTCTCGCATTTCCCTTCTCAACTGTCTGATGGTTCTTTCAATTTCAGGGTCAAGCAGACGGATTTCAAAGCTTCTGGTTCGTCTCATGTAGTGTCTGAGAACCTGAAACAAAAGAAAACAAAAATAATAAGTAAAAAGAAATTAGATACAAGTAAAAGTATCTAACCCCAAAACTAATAGTGAAAGATAAATAAGTCCCCGGCAACGGTGCCAAAAACTTGACCGGTGCAATCACACGCGTATAACGCAAGCGCATGTATCGTTCAAGTAGTATAAAAAGTATCGATCCCTCGAGGACTTAAAACCTAAACTATTAATTTATGAAGTCAAATTTTTACGAGTATCTAATGGATTGATTGTTTGATTGGATGGTGACTTTAAACTTAAAACAAGTAAATAAAATTTTACGAAAGTAAATTGATGAAAATTCAGATTATTAACTATCCAGGGTTATGAATATTTCCAATATCTTTTTAAAGATGAAGTGATTATTTTACGTTTATGTAATATATCGGTTTATTAACCTGGAATACGAAATTATACAAAAGCCTATTCCGATGGTCAAATATAAATACCCAGTATAACTTTATTAATCATATTCCTTTGTCAACCAAATTACCTGAATTCATTAAGATTAAGTTCCAATTATAGTACCCCCCGACAGATATATTCCTATCCTGTAAGGAAATCTATTAAAGGGTTATCTATCCTTAAGAAAGATCGTGGGCTATTGAGTCTAAGGTCTTAAACCTAAAATCTTTTTTCCAAGTTCATTTTAAGTTTACTAGATCAATATTATTAATGACCAGTTAACAAGAAGCGTTAAGACTAAGATTCAATAAATAAACCTTTATATTACCCAAACTGTAAATTAACCCCTTATTAACCGGTGATATTAGAATTCATCACAATCCCAGATAACGGGTTTAGCTACGACACATATTTACGGCTAGTAAAAACTTAAATAAAATAAAAGATATAAAGTAAATGCTGGAAAGTAAATGCGGAAAAGTAAATGCGGAAAAGTAAATGCTGAAAAGTAAATGTTGGAAATTAAAAATGTAAAATTACAATAAAAGAAAATGCTGAGGTTAGAGGATCCACTTTTATTACTACTATTTTATATATCTCCCTTATTATAATATATAAACTTTGCGTGATAATTACCAACCAGCTATATATGCGGTATCCTGATTAAGTCAAATTAATAATTAATTACCAACCGACCAACCAGGAGGTATCCCCATTAAGTCAGTCTAAAACCAATTTCAATAATTACCAATCCACCATGAGGCGGTATCCTCATTAAGTCAGGTTTTAAATAGTTTATATATTATAATTAAGGGAGATTAATCTAAATATTAGTAATAAAAGCTTTACCTTTAACCCCAGCAATGGGGAGTTACCTCCTCATTACTGTAAAGTAAAAACTGAAAAGTAAAGAAAGGAAAATACTATTACGTAAAAGTAAATTGCAGAAAGTAAAGACTGAAAAGTAAAGTAAAGAAAAGAAAATGCAAATGCGAATGCGAAAATTAATTACTAAAAACTGTAAATAAACAAACAAGATACAATTTTCTTAGTATTCTTAAGGAATTACATAGAAGAAAGTATGAATTCAATTGTGAAATTTCGGCCTCTATTTATAGGGAAATATTGGCTCGTGCGTCACGACGTGTGAATGTGCTTGGGTCGCGACGCGCCGTAGATCTTGGACGCGTGGCTTTCCATTTTGCTGCGATGGTGACACATGGCGATGATGATTGTCAGCAGCATATGATGATGACGCGTGTCCGGCGCACGTTAGCATGATTTGCTGTGATGTTGACACATGGCAGGCACATGTTAGCAGATTCGGCGCACGTTAGCACGACATATTTTAGCAAACTTCTTTGATTGTGACACGTGTCCTGGCGTACGTTAGCAGACTCTGGCGCATGTTAGTGATCGCGACGCGACAAATTATAATTTTGTCTTTTTTGTCCGTTTTTGACTGTTTTGGCCCCGAATCACCTCAAGGGAGTCCTGAAACTTTATTTATCTACAAAATAACACAAAACATATCAAAATAATCATAAAACTCAAGAAACTATTCAAAATATTAGGTCAAATGAGTGGGAAATAATGATATATTTACCACTCATCACACCCACAAACCTAACATTTTGCTAGTCCTCGAGCAAAACAACAAGATAAAATAACATAAATATCTTTAAAATAAAATTAAACTAAGCCACTTTCGTAGGGATCATGGTTGCATTTAGCGTATGCAACAAGCCTTTAAGTTTTTTCACCATCTCTGTAAGTTTCTCTCATACAGTGGATTTGAGTGGTAGCCGATACCTGTAGTGGTTTTTTTACTCGCATGATTTTTCCACTTCGTAATTAAATTCGCTTGTCCCTTTTTATTTTCCGCAGTTTATTATTTGTGATTGAAAGTTGATTGATATCTTATTGTAGGATATTTAACTGAAACGTGTTTTGGATAGAGTAGTTTTTTTTAATTTCCGCACATTATACATATTCCCCCATAGGTATATAGGGTCAGAACGTTTATAATTTTCACTTATCAAAAGAAGAAGAGATTCAGAGTCATTTTGTATGCATCAAAGATTATTATTTTTTAAAAGAGTTAGTTTCATTTAGTATTCTTTTTTCTTTTTAAATATTTTTTATTTAAATTTTTTAAATAGGAAGATCTAAATCTCTTCCTTATATATTGTACTGCACCCCACCCAAACCCTAAATTAAATTTTATCTCTTAACACTTGAATCGTAACTTCTTTCTTCCACCGCAAGAGTCGAACTAATTAGGTTTTCATTTGAGAATTTCTTGAAAATATATTTAGTATATTTTAAGGAAAAATATCTTATCTACATTCCCCATAATACAATTATTTTATGGGAATATGACGTGTTAATCAATTTGCTAATAAGCTTTACTTTTTCCATTTTAGATCTAGATTTTAAGATTATGCCCATTATGTTCATGGAAATTTCGACAAGTTTTTTTAATTATAAATATCACTAAATGTGTGGTGTAATATTAAAAATAATAATGAGAAAACACTCACTCTCCCACTTTGTTTCGGTATAAAAATTTTCCCTTTTAATTAGCTATTTTTATTCAATCATGGCCATGGTATGATGACCTTATAGGAGGGGCAAGTGTCACAACTTAAGCGATACTAGTTTTTCAATCAAGAAAGAGAAGGAATTTTAACTTATTTTTTCGACTTTCTCCTTAAAGCAAAGCCTTTTTGCCAAAATAATTTTTCTTCTTATTTATAAGGTGAGTGTAGAGCCCTTGCAATTTGGGCAAAAAGGTTGCCACGTTATAAGTCTATAATAAGTTTCATTTCTTATTTTGTTTCCATGATATGTATATGCCGTTTGGATTCAGCAACACTAAATTCTGATACTAGCTAGTATTTGACGTAACTTGTTCTTTAGCACAAACCAACCAAAATTAGATATTGGATTATATGCAAGAATAAGAGACAGGCCTTGAAGACAGTCTATAAAAGTGTATGATTGGTTGGGATTCAAAAATTTGACCTAATATTATAGTTCAATTTTTTTTTTTTAAAATTTAAATATTAAAATTATAATATGATTTTTATATTTTATCAATAGCATTAAAAACCCACATATAATCTATAAAACTCAAAGCATGCAACTCAAGGCCATACCGGTAAGAAAGCATGACTTTTAATTATGATTAGTAATTTTTTGATACCACAGTTGCATGAGTGATATGGTACAACCAGTCAATAATTATATAACATATAAAAGTTATGTGAAATAAAATTATAATTTATTTAATTATGTTTTTATTATTTAGCACACATGATAATGTATTATATGTTATTACATAGGTGATTAATACTACCGTTTATATATAGAATTTTTCTACTCCGTCAAATATATAAGCAACAATTAAACATTAATTTGGCGATGCGTTATTGAATTTGAATGCCTAATTTTTAACAGAATATAAGATATTGTGAGACGACTTTGCAAAAGATAAAATTAAAGTTGTGTGTAGCTATTTGTTGGTTGGTGCTAGCTACTCAGTGACGTGCCTGTTTTCGGCTAAATTTGCCTGAGGCATTCGAGGGCCATGCTTTTATTACGTATTGTCTAGTCTACCAAAAATGGAACAAAAAAATGGAATTATTGTCCACTACACTTTCTTCTCCACTATATTTCTGCCACTTAGCATATACACTGTTGAAATTTTCGTCAAGAAGATTGTTAATTTTTTTGGTCCTTAAACTTGGTTCCCATATATGGATATTAGATTTGTATTTTGAGAGGAATCCGTCCTTCTTCACTAGTCATTTCTGTAAGAATTATAAGATAGAATAAATACAGGGGATCACTGAGATCGTTAATTGCAGGTGAATACCTTCAATGGTTGAATTAAAAATAATATCTTTAATGTTCGGTTAACAACCAATAAAAGAAAAAAAATTAAAGCATTGGAATTGAAAGTAATTAGATACAATATATGAGTGGATTTTTTTGTGTGTTGTGTGTTGCGTAAAATTGTATAATGAAAAATGCACATTTAGACGTGTTAGCCTTCCTTTTTTATATTAAATATTTTTTACAGATTTTAAAATCCGTAACTATTTCGTCATTAATGAGTAATTAGCAACGAAATAACGATCGAAAAATTTTAGAAATCGCAAAACCAATAGCTTATAAATTGAATTACAATGTTGTAATTCAATTTATAAGATTAGGGTTCCTTACTTTCTCCAGGTCCTCGTAGTACTCTTTTTTATCAAGTAGTTTAGGTATATTATTGTAGTCTTTAGGATATTAATGACACATTTTAGCGTATTAAGGTAAAGTTCTTCCAAAAGAAAGGCTGAGATATTTCATTAAATTACTGGATGAACATTGAAATCAATTTATATAACATTTCATGTTTGTAGCTGCAGAACTTTGATGTGAAATGATAAATATATGTAAAGATTAAATCACGAGACATTATATAAAGCACGTCAAAAATATATACTGTTAGGAAACATAATCCCTAATATATTTATATATTTGTCCTCTTAGGATCTAACCAAACATGTATTACTAGTCTTAGATTTATTTACAAACTAATTGAAATAAACCTAAGTTAATCACAACACAATTGCATACCTTACTTCTTGTAGAGATGCTCTTAATCAAACTTAATTAATTGCTTAACTTAATAAGTAAATGCTCTTATTTATAGGAGGAAAATCAAGTCACTATAACTTCACATACATTACTTCCTATTAGCTCACATGCATTTGGAAGTAAGCATTGATTACTATGTAATCACATGTATTTGGATGCATAATGACTTTCGCTAACCCTTCCAAAAATGTTACCATCATGGGTGTACCATATGTTCCCCATTTAACATTTTACTAATTATTGTTATTTAACAATTTATATTGTTACTTAATTATTTCCAACATCTCTCACTCACACATGATGGGATCAACAGTTTTTATTGTCTCTACAAGAATAATTCATACTTAGCAATTGTGCCGTGCGACCAGCATACTTCAAGAGCTCACTTGCTATACATCTGTTAGGATATATAGCTGCTCGAAAAATGGATAGAACCATAGTGGATTATGTATGAAGTATCCTCGATCATTTATCACATTAAATCTCTCTCGATCTCTTTTCGGATGTAATATTTATTTTGTATTCACAATCATGTTTAATCACATAGAACAACATAATGGTCGACCAGTGAATACAAGCTAATGTGATATTACTCATATAATGATCTTTCTCCTTTCTCGAATCTCTTAACCTTGATTCAATTCGCTTTTCCAGAGATATCCTTTCAGATCGAATCTCTCATGATCCTTCAGCAACGCTCTAAGATATCGATCATCAAATCTAAGTTTTGAGAAGCAGACAAGAGTCTAAATGGTACAATATGAGATTGAAATAATCTCAAGGGTCTCACACAATATCAAGACTGAGATCTTTACTTGTATTACCCTCAATAGTCGCAAATGTACACATGGTATGAAAATATGTGCTACGGTATTCTCTCATTTCCCATGGAGCGTATGTCTCATAAAATACCGTATAGATTATAGTTCAGACAAACACAATGTCTAACTCATATATGACATTAAGACAAGTAAGGTGAAACAAACTTATTCATCTTATGTCATATCACAGAGAAAGTGACCTCATAACGACATTACTTAATTTTCAAGCTTGAGCTCTCTAAATTATCACTCAAATAATTAGCTTAAAAATTTGTCTCATCTCCCATTAACACAAAGTAATGGAGGCGATTGCCCGTGTGAGAGGGTCAATCATCACTTGTCCGACATACTTCTCATACTAACTATAGTATATTGTTTTAAAACAAGTATCATCAACATATTAACATGTAAGCATTGAATACACACATCAATGAGTATTAACATTAGTAAACATTATTTGGGAAAAAAAAAATCATATCATAATATGTAAGCATATTAAACATTACGCAATTCTGATTTTTTACATGTCTAACAAAGAAATCTCTAGGAACAGGCTTGGTCAAGGATCTGTTACCATTTCTTGCGTAGAAATGTACTTCATGTTTACCTCTTCTCGTTTGTAACTATGTCTTACACAAAGTTATATTTGTTATCTATATGTTTCGTTTTACAATGGAATTTTGGGTCTTTTGTGTAGGCTTCGATTGCTTCACTATCACAGTTAAACTAATACGGACCAGAAGCTTCATTTGATATACCCAAATGATCCAAGAACCTTTTACCACCACAGCCTCTTGTACTGCCGATGAAAAGGCGCAAAAATTCAGCCTCCTATGGTAAGGCTATACAAGATTGTTTCTTAGTGCTCCATGAAATGGCACCATTGTTTAGCAAGAAAACAAAAAACCGAGGTTGATTTTCTTTCATCTAAATCTCCTCCCCAGTCAGCATCAGTATAACCTCTCCATTGCAGATCATTTCTTGATAACATAATGAGTAATCAGATGTCCCTCTCAGATACCTAAATATTCTTTTAACTACTTTCCAATGTGCTAATCCTGGATTGGATTGGTATCTACTTACCATTCCAACAGCGAAATAGATACCAGGTCTTGTACACAACATTGCGTACATTAAACTTCCAACTACATTTTCATAAGGAACTTTCTTCATTTGTTCATTTTCCTGTGGAGCTTCATGACACAATCTACGACTCAAAGCTTCCGTTTTTTTATAGGAGTATCAATGGGTTTACAAGCCTGCATTTGGAAACGTTCAAAAATTTTCTTTATGTATGACTCATGTGAAAGAGATAATAAATTCTTTGAACGATTTCATGAGATCTTAACCCTAAGAATATATGCAGCTTCACCCATATTTTTCATCTCGAAGTTAGATGATAACCATTCTTTGATGTGTTTTTACAAACTCCTTATCATTTCCAGCTATAAGTATAATCATCCACGTACAAAGATAAAATAATGACTTATCTTTATCTCTATTGGTGTAAACACAATGATCATCATCTATCATTGTGAAATCATTCGAAAATGATTGTATTGTGGAATCGTATTACCATTGTCTAGACTATTGCTTGAAACCATATATAGACTTTAAAGTCTACATACTTCTCTTTTTAATTTCTTTTATGAA
>SKCR01044795.1:0-64088 GCA_019454045.1 Zanthoxylum bungeanum
CTATGATGGTGACATCTCCTTAATTTGTATATTCATAAGGAATAGATCTTCTAATTTGGATTGTGATTGGATTTGATAGGAAAGGGATATCTATGAGATTTCTTCTAATTAGGAATGGGTTTACTTGATTTTAGCATGTGATAAATGTGTATCTACCTAACTAAAAAGGGAATGGGCGTGAATCTCCATCCATTAGGCGTGGGTTTGGTTTCTGGGTTTGGTTTGGGTATTTTGTGTTTGGTTTGGGTTTGGTAGGTGGTCTGTGTTTGGGGCTTAGGTAAGCTTTGAAACGGAATTCCAATAAGCAACCGAAGCTAAACAACTTAGATAAATCCAACAAAATTCCATTTTCCAACTTTACCCCTCCAACGTCCGTTTCCCGCGGCTTTCATGACTAAAAAGGTAGTGCCTCCATACGAGACTCGTCATCGGGCTGATACATAAAAATGCAATGCCTACAGTCTCCCCCACTTTGATGGGACTTGTGCAGTGTGTGATAATGACAATTCCTATCAAAGTACATGCAATGCATTTTTACTTACTTGGCTCGCCAGCTGCCACATGGTCTTCTTGTTGTGTTGAGTTGATATGATGTTGGGGTGCTTCGAACCCTGGTCCATTCCCGAACCGTTGATGTGATTATGTGATGAGGTTCATTCCCGAACCGTCACCGTGATGTGGTCCATTCCCGAACCGATCTCCATTCCCAAAGTGTTACTGTGATGTGGTGTGATGAGGTCCATTCCCGAATCGTCACCGTGTTATGGTCCATTCCCGAACCGATCTCCATTCCCGGAGTGTTACTGTGATATGGTGTGATGAGGTCCATTCCCGAACCGTCACCATGTTGTGGTCCATTCCTGAACCGATCTCCATTCCCGGAGTGTTACTGTGATGTGGTGTGATGAGGTCCATTCCCAAACTGTCACTGTGTTGTGGTCCATTCCCGAACCGATCTCCATTTCGGGAGTGTTACTGTGATATGGTGTGATGAGGTCCATTCCCGAGCCGATCTCCATTCCCGGAGTGTTACTGTGATGTGGTGTGATGAGGTCTATTCCCGAATTGTCACCGTGTTGTGGTCCATTCCCGAACCGTCACCGTATTGTTGTCCATTCTCGAACCGATCTCCATTCCCGGAGTGTTACTGTGATATGGTGTGATGAGGTCCATTCCCGAACCATCACCATGTTGTGGTCCATTCCTGAACCGATCTCCATTCCCGGAGTGTTACTGTGATGTGGTGTGATGAGGTCCATTCCCGAACCGTCACTGTGTTGTGGTCCATTCCCGAACCGATCTCCATTCGGGAGTGTTACTGTGATATGGTGTGATGAGGTCCATTCCCGAACCGTCACCGTGTTGTGGTCCATTCCCGAACCAATCTCCATTCCCGGAGTGTGTTACTGTGATGTGGTGTTTTGAGGTCCATTCCCGAATTGTCACCGTGTTGTGGTCCATTCCCGAACCGATCTCCATTCCCGGAGTGTTACTGTGATGTGGTGTGATGAGGTCCATTCCCGAACCTTCACCGTGTTGTGGTCCATTCCCGAACCGATCTCCTTTCCCGGAGTGTTACTGTGATGTGGTGTGATGAGGTCCATTCCCGAACCTTCACCGTGTTGTGGTACATTCCCGAACCGATCTCCATTCTCGGAGTGTTACTGTGATGTGGTGTGATGAGGTCCATTCCCGAACCATCACCATGTTGTGGTCCATTCCCGAACCGATCTCCATTCCCGGAGTGTTTTTGTGATGTGGTGTGATGAGGTCCATTCCCGAACCATCACCGTGTTATGGTCCATTCCCGAACCGATCTCCATTTTCGGAGTTTTACTGTGATGTGGTGTGATGAGGTCCATTCCCGAACCGTCACCGTATTGTGGTCTATTCCCGAACCGATCTCCATTCTCGAAGTGCCATTCCCGGCTTGCCATTCTCGGCATGTCCATTCCCGGACTTGTCCATTCCTGGACTATATCTCCATTCCCGGAGTGCCATTCCCGGCGTGCTATTCTCGGCGTGTCCATTCCCAGACTATATCTCCATTCTCGGAGTGCCATTCCCTGCGTACCATTCTCGGTGTGTCCATTCCCTGCGTACCATTCTCGGTGTGTCCATTCCCGGCGTGCCATTCCCGGACTTGTCCATTCCCAGACTAAACTGATCTGATGTAATGTTGGCTTCGCCCCCAGAATGCAATGCCCGGCAATTCTGATCTGATGCAATGTGGGCCTCACCCCAGAATGCCATACTCGGCAATGCTGATCTGATTGTAATGTGGGCCTCACCCCAGAATGCCATACCCGCAATGCTGATCTGATGCTCAATGATTATTTTAGCATGTTGCATTTCTTCTCTCGAGATAATCTTTGATAGCTAGATATATTCGTCCTCAAACGAATACTTTCACGTCAAAGCCAGAGAATCTTCGAAGTACTCGATATGCTCAACTCCGATCGTTTGAATAGGTGATCTGAACTAGACTCCTGGTGTGTGTGTGTGCCATGGATCTTTCACTGCTTATTCTCTAAGCAAGCCAATTTGACGATTTCGTCTCAGAGAATCGGACCAGTGGGTCTAACCAATCTGAATGTCTTAATCATATTCTGTGATTACTTTGACATACTCAACATGATATGGTCTCTTGCATTTTGCTCCTGTCTCTTTCTTTTCATTCTTTTCACTTTTTTCTCTCTTTTTTCCTTTTTTCTCTTTTCATTTCGCTTTTTCTTTTCTTGGCACACCTACCCTTTAAGGTAGCATTTCTCCTCATGGTGGTCCTAATACTCGCCCATGGGTAGCTTCACGCTTATCGGTTATAGGCGGCCTATTTTTTTTTCTTTTTGTCACATATACTTTTCTTTCATTTCTCCACCATATCATATATCGTAACGTACGTAATCTAGGGTGGACATCCAAGCAAACGGTCATTCACTGATCCACCATCTCTTCAACTAGTCATCTCATCAACCACTCAGGCTTCCACTGTTGAGATCCCGTATCAAGTGCTTTACGAGTCTAATCAAGATCAATATATTCAGTATACCGGTGGAGAACACTTCGTGCACTTATCGTTTCTAAGGCTTCTTTCCCATAGCACATAATGTCATCACTGGACATACATCCATTTATCAAAGACTTCTCCCTCACTCACTCTCTCTCTTTTATTTTTCACTCACTCCAAGGAATTCTTCCTCTCTGTTGCTGACAATGTGGGCTTCGCCCTCGGGATCTATACCAGAAACTCAAACTTAAATGGGCCTCAACCCTCAGATTATTACCCGAATCTTAACACCGATGTGGACCTCAGCCCTAGGATTACTACCCGAATCCGATACTGTGCATTCGCTGTTTCTGATTGGCTTGTCTTTGCTGCTTTCTCTTTTCTTCTTCGAAACCTGTGAATACAAAAAAAAAAACACAAAACACACAAAAGGAATGCAATAATGGGTTATATGTATGCATGCATGCATGAGTTTTCCTATCCCATTGGGTTAGGTATTCTGCCGGTGACCATTCAGTCTTCTGTCCCTCAGGCAAAATACAGCTTCAATCTGTCAACATTGATTGGCTCTGTGAACTCGTTCCCTTCCAAGTCCGACAGTCTCACTGCTTCATTTCCCATTACCTTCTGAACAATGTATGGTCCTTCCCAGTTTGGTCTGAACTTCCCTCTCGGGTTTGTCATCGACGGCTTCGACTGCTTAAGCACTAAATCACCTTTCTTGATCTTGGTAGGGCGCACCTTCTTATTGAATGCCCGGCCCAACCTCTTCTGATAGATCTACATGTGATGCAAGGACTTTATCCTCTTCTCATCCATCAATGCCAACTGTTCAGACCTCTGCGAGGTCCACTACTGTTCAGCCAATTCTACTTCTGCTAGTACCCGCATAGACTGTATCTCAACCTCCACCGGCAGTACTGCTTCCATTCCATAGACCAAGGAGTAAGGCGTAGCTCCTGTTGCTGTTCTCACAGATGTTCTATACCCCCACAAGGCATATGACAGTTTATCGGCCCAATCCTTGTAATTCTCAGTTATCTTCGCCAAAATCATTTTTATTATCTTGTTGGCTGCCTCAACTGCCCTATTAGCATGTCGCCTGTATGGTGAGGACTTGTGATGGCCTATTCCATATCTTTGTAGCATTGCTTTGGTTTCTCCCTGAAATTGGACTCCATTGTCCGTTATCATATGGTGTGGCATACCATACCGACAAATGAGATTTCGAGCTATAAACTTCGCCATCTGTTTTGCTATAACATTGCGGAATGATTCAGCTTCCACCCATTTTGAGAAGTAGTCCATGACCACTACTATGAAACGGTGCCTATTCGATGCATTCGGTCGAATCTCTCCGATCATATCTATTCCCCAAGCTGAGAAAGGCCATGGTTCTGACAACTCATGCAACTCTGTATACGGCAGATGATTCAAATTGTCCTGTGCTTGACAGTCATGACAGTGCTTCACTAGCTTCGCGCAATCGGCTTCCATGGTTGACCAGTAAAAGCCTTGTATCATAATCTTACGGGACAAGTTCAATCCATTCATGTACGGCCCACACACACCAGCATGTACCTCCTCCATCACCTTATGAGATTTTTCTCCGTTCAAGCACTTCAGCTGTATGCCATTTGCCTGCCTTTTGTGGAGTTCTCTCTTCAAACTCACATACTGAGAAGCCAACTTCTGAATGGCTACTCGGTCCTTTCTACTTGCTTCTTCCGGGAATGCTCCTTATTCCAGATACTCTGAATATCATAGTGCCAAGGCTTCCCGTCATTGACCTCTATTTCCATATCCTCTCAATCTATAGACTGGCTTGCTTACCGTTGTCAACACAAGCAGTTTCATCACCAGCTTCTCTGGATTTTCCCAAGTTACGGCCAGTGTCGCCAATGCATCTGCCATCTGATTCTCTTCTCGCGGCAAATGCTGAAACTTACAGTCAGGAATTGCGTATGTCAGATTTCTGAGGTAGAACAAATAAGGCTTCAGCCATTCCTCTTTCAACTCTCATTCTCCCTGCATCTGTCGAATCACCAACATTGAATCTCCATAGACTTCCACATTCTTATCTCTCAAGGCTATCAATGTCGTTAATCCGAATGCACATGCTTCTTACTCAGCCATGTTATTAGTTACTCCGAATGTCAACCTCTTGGCCATAGGTAGGGTCTCTCCCTCAGGGGTTACGATTACAATACCGATTCCCGCTCCTTTACAATCTACTGCTCCATCAAAATACATCTTCCATCCTTGGACTACTATCACCTGGATTTCCTCATCGGGGAACTCAAACTTTTACTGATCTCCTTCGACAGGTTGCAAGGCCAGGAATTCTGCCACGGCTCGCCCTTTGATTACCTTTGGAGTGAGGTACTCGATGTCAAATTCAGTCAGGAGCACTAACCATCTGCCCAACTTCCCAACAACCGAGGGCAATGAATGCAAGTACTTCAAAGGTTCTCCTTTGCGACCACTTGGATCTTGTAAGATTGGAAGTAGTGGCACAGTTTCCTGGACGCCCCATACTACTCCTAAACAAATTTTTCCACTTCTTGATAACAGGCTTCATACGGCAGTAACTTCTTACTAAGGTAATAGACGGCGTTCTCTACTCATGTCTCATCGGCTTGTACCATCTTCGCCCACAGTGCTCCGGGTTCAATCGTCAAATAGAGTACCAAAGGTCTACCTTGCCTTGGAGGTTTCAACACAGGAGGTTTCACCAGATACTCTCTAATCTTGTCGAAGGCTTCCTGACACTGCTCATTCCATTTTACCGGTTGGTCCTTCCTTAACAGTTTGAAGATGGGCTCACATACTGACGTCAGCTCGGCGATGAACCGACTGATATACTGAATTTTCCCAATGAATGCTTTAACTTCTTTTCCTAACCCAACAGGTATTTTTGATGGCTTTTAAGACACAGGGGTGAACATAATGCATGTATGCATGAAATGCATGAGATGCGTACGATGTATATGATGTATGAGATATAATGTGCATGTGTCTATCAAAAGAATAAAGAGGTGGCTTCTATTGGTCATACAACTACGGTTCATATGGGGGTTTATAGGGGTATAGACAAAGGCTCTCGTCGATGAAGGAATACCCACAACTAGGACTCCCCACTCAAGGGTTCAAGTGACCAAGTGAGCCCACCTTTTTTATACCTTAAGGTACGTGCCAACAAGTTAAGATGTGTGACTAACTGTTGAATGGATTTCCCATTGTAGATTCCCCAGAGGGAGGGTGGAGCGAGGCTCTCTTAAGTACCCAAGCCTCTTAGGCTCTTATCGTTTGGTGTCAGGAATAAACAACGAGTCCTCCAAACTAGTCTATCACAACGAGCTACAAGTAATGATTATTTAGGTGCCTTCACAGCTTTTCCTCGAAAGGTAGTGAATGATGGAAGATACCAAACCATCACCTAGCTTTAACAATGCCTTTGGTTAAACCCCCTTAACCCACTATAGAACAGTCATCTAAAGCACAAATCATAAACATCACAAGACATTATTTCGGGGCCGATTCTCTATCCCCAGTGGAGTCGCCAAACTGTAGACCACAGAACTTGGGCGACGCATGCTGTTCTAGGCTCACAGCCTAGTGGGAGTACAGAGTAGCCCGCGGGGGACTAAACCGGAGAATAATGGAGTCGCCACCCGGTGTGAATCAGGAAAATAAGATTTAGGGTCGCACTCAACCCTCGCAAGGGAAGACCTCAAACCATTGGGTTCGGAATGGTCCCTTACTTACGCCACTTGTGATGATATGATTTGTGCAATGAATTAACCGAATCTACTCAATAATCATGCTCAAAGGTATTTAGATCTAACATGCATTCGCTAAATATCTCCTATTCTAAGTTTGCATGCTTGAAAGTAAGTCTTTGAACGACAAACATGATATCACACGATGAACATATTGAACCATTAAATAAACGAATCACTATTCAAACATAACCCTAAACTAATCAAAATAACATGCTTAAAAATAACATAGTCATGCTTAGAAATTAAATAACAAAACTAAATTAAATCATGCTTAAAATAATAAATAAACGACCTATAAACAACAACATGCTCAAATAAAAATTTAGATGAGATGAGATATGTGTATCTTAAGTGGTACGTGGCGTTGTATCTCGAGTGTAGACCGCACTACCGTCCATTCGGAATCGGCTATAAAATTTACGTCCGGGTTTCCATCCAATATAGCACAAAGGGGAACACATATCCCGCTCATCCAACAATCACATCATGCCTCAAACGACTCTCATGCAATAATATTTTAAAATAAATAAAATAAATGGAATATAATAAATAAAAAGGTGCCCTCAGGTCTAACCTCTTTTGTCGTCTCACGAAAGGGCGTTACACGTCCGTTGGAAGGGTGAGTGATCCGTAACTTTTCTGATTTACTAGCTCAACGTCTTTCCTCGTTATTTTGATGTTCGGGTGACTGTTTTTCCTCAGTTTCACTGTTGTTTTCGGTGAATTTTCTGGTCACTGTTTCAGGTGTGTTAGGGGACTGTTCTCGGTAGTTTCGGGGGCTATTTTGGGGACTGTTTTGGACAGTTTCGGGGCAATATTTGGGGCTATTTTAAGGTTGATTTGGGTGTGGATTAAAGGCTGTGACAAGGGGTTTAGGTGCGGAAAAGGGCAGTGCAATGGGTGATTAGCGTGAATGGAGGGAATAGGAGAAGGTGATTCACGGTAGTAAAGGCTTTAAGGCTTGGAGGACTTGCGGTAATGGGAGAGCTTGGAGGAGGCTTAGGCGTACAAGAGAGGACTTAGGGGAGTATCTTGGGCGTGATTTGTGAGATATGTGTCCTAGGGTTGTGAATGGTGGTGAGGGGTCATTTTTATAGGCAAATGAGAGGAGGCTTTCCTAATCCGATTAGGAATAGGATTTCTATTGATGGTGACATCTCCTTAATTTGTATTTCATAAGGAATAGATCTCATAATTTATGATTGTGATTGGATTTGATTATGAAAGGGATCTATGAGATTTCTTCTAATTATGAATGGTTTTTTTCTTGATTTTAGCATGTGATAAATGTGTTTCTACCTAACTAAAAGGGATATGGGCGTGAATCTCCATCCATTGGGCTTGGGTTTGGTTTCTTGGGTTTGGTTTCTTGGGTTTGGTTTGGGTATTTTGTGTTTGGTTTGGGTTTGGTAGGTGATCTGTGGGGGTTTTGGGCCTTAGGTAAGCTTTGAAACGGAAGTCCAATAAGCAACCGAAGCTAAACAACTTAGATAAAATCGAACAAAATTCCATTTTCGAACTTTACCCCTCCAACGTCCGTTTCCCGCGGCTTCCATGACTAAAGAGGTAGTGCCTCCATACGAGGCTCGTCATCGGGCTGATATACAAAAATGTAATGCCTACAGCAGGGAATGCAACAGGCAGAATGATTGGGTCTCTGGTAGAATTTCAGAAGCTTCGGGATCAGGTTGAAACAATTACCCACAAAATGAGGGGTACACAAGAAGAGTTGTTAGATTATTAGGCAATGACCTTCGAAGAACAGTTGCCAGCTCAGTTCAATATGCTGGATATGGCTAAGTTCAACGGGAATGGGGATCCAAGGGTCCATCTCCGTCAGTATGTTTCAGTTATGAGTTCAGTGGGTTTGTCCAAGTGTCAAGTGCAGAAAATGTTTGGGATGTCACTTGAGGGGGCGCCGGTAGTTTGGTATCACAGCCTTGAGAAGAAGATTAGGGAAGATTGGAGGGAATTGGCTGATGCATTTCTGAAGCAATATGTTACGGATTTGGAAATTGATTTGTCACTCCGTCATTTGGAGAACACTAAGCAGATGCCGGAAGAAAGCTTCAAGGAATATGTGGATCACTGGAGAAGCCAGCTTCTAAGGCTGCAGACTCGGCCTTCGGAGAAGGACCAGATAAAGGTGATTATCAAGGGTACTAAGCCCTCAATTTATGGCAAGCTGAGGAGGATGACCTCCATGATTGCGGATTTCCAACAGTTGAGAGAGACTTTTATGGATATTAAAGAAGAGGAGGCTGAAAACAGAAAGTTTTATGGCCAGAATAGAAGAACTTTTAGTGGGCCTTCTGAGAGCAAGCCCACTACTGCCGAGGTCGCTATCGTCAAGAACATGCAATTCTCCAATCTTGGTAGACCTTTGTCAAAGGTATTGGAAATGCTGAAAATGCGAGGACTTCTAAAACCTTTGGAACCTAGGCCATTTCCGAACCTTGTTCCACCGTACCTCAACCTAAACCAATATTGTTACTTCCATCAAGAAAAAGGCCATGACACCGACAACTGTACCCGCCTTAGGCATGAGGTCCAAAACCTCATTGACTCCCATAAAATACCCAATCCAGGAAAAGAACAACCTAACACATACAGAAATCCCTTGCATAATTACAACTTCATTCCACCACCCACCTACATGATCAACTCCGGCCTACCCGAAACCTTTGTCCTCCAAACTCTCAACCACCAAGCTTCTTGCATTAAGATAAAGGATAACAGTAGTAAAGAACCATAGGTCAAGGAAGAAGGCAACGCTGCGAATGATGAAGCTTTTCACCCTAGCTTATTTGATCCTGTATTTTTAATAAAGACATTGATTTTGTCTACTTATTCGAAACTTTCTTAATGATAATAAAGGCGTTCATTTCATTTACTTGCCTGAGTCTCATCTTTTCAACCTGTAACATGAGTATATTTAACAAAAGCATTCAACCCTAGCACTGATACTCAATGATTTTTAGAAACATAGGGAATCCTCGGAAGAAGTAAGCAGAAGAGGCAGGATAGCCATTCAGAAATTGGGAAATGAGGCAGTGAGACTATCAGACTTGGAAGGGAATGAGTTCACCGAGCCGATCAATATAGATAGATTGAAGCAGTATTTTGCCTGAGGAAGAAAAGAATGGTCATCAAAGGAATTGGCGGAAGACCTAACCCAACGGGATGGGAAACTCATCCACGCATGCATGCGTACACATAACATATCTTGCATTCATTTTTGTGTTTTTGTTTGTTTTGTATTCACAGGTTCTGAAGAAGAATGAGAGAAAGCGGCAAATGAAAGCCAATCAGATGCATCAATATGACATCAGTAGCTTGGGGATGACTCCCAGGGTTGAGGCCCATATCAGTATCAGTCTGGGGGCGAGGCCCACCTTAGTACCAGTTTGGGGGGCGAGGCCCACATCAGTTTGAGGGCAAGACCCATATCAGCATCAATCCGGGGGCGAGGCCCACATCAGCATCAATTTAGGGGCGAGGCCCACATCAGCATCAGTTTGGGGGCGAGACCCACATCAGTATACGTGTTGGGGCGAGGCCCACATCAGTATCAGTTGAGGGAAAGGCCTACGTCAGTATCAGTTTTGGGGCGAGGCTCACTTTAGTTTGAGGTCGAGGACCCACTACAATCAGTACAGTTCGGGAACAAAGCCCACAGTCAGGGAATAAAGCCCGCATTCAACACAGTTCGGGAATAAGGCCCACTTTCAAAACAGTTCGGGAATAAAGCCTAGGGGAATAAAGCCTTATCTTGATTCAGTTCGGGCGCAAAACCTAGGGGAATAAATTCCACTTTCAAAACAGTTCTGGAATAAAGCCTAGGGGAATAAAGCTCTATCTTGACACAGTTCAGAAGCAAAGCCCAGGGGAATAAAGCCCACATTCAAAACAGTTCGGGAATAAAACCTAGGGGAATAAAGCCCTATCTTGACACAGTTCGGAAGCAAAGCCCAATGGAATAAAGGCCACTTCAAAACAGTTCGGGAATAAAGCCTAGAGGAATAAAGCCCTATCTTGACACAGTTCGGGAGCAAAGCCCAGGGGAATAAAGCCCACTTTCAAAAAAGTTCGGGAATAAAGCCTAGGGGAATAAAGCCCTATCTTGATTCAGTTCGGGAGCAAAGCCGAGGGGAATAAATTCCACTTTCAAAACAGTTCGGGAATAAAGCCTAGGGGAATAAAGCCCTATCTTGACACAGTTCGGGAGCAAAGCCCAGGGGAATAGAGCCCACTTTCAAAACAGTTCGGGAATAAAGCCTAGGGGAATAAAGCCCTATATTGACACAGTTCGGGAACAAGCCCAGGGAAATAAATTCCACTTTCAAAATAGTTTGGGAATAAAGCGTAGGGGAATAAAGCCCTACCTTGACACAGTTTGGGAATAAAGCCCTCTCTCCGACAGTTCGGGAACTAAGCCCATATTCAATATAATTTGGGAACAAAGCCCAAAGGTCAAAGCGTCTCAGGATAACAAGTAAGTTAAGCAACAGCTGGCGAGCCAGGAAAGTAAAAATACATTACATAAACTTTGATAGGATTGTCATTGTCACACACTGCACAAGTCCCATCAAACTGGGGGTGACTGTAGGCACTGTAATTTTTCATGATGAGTCTCATTTGGAGACATTACCTTTTAAGTCGAGGAAGTTGCGGGAAACGGACATCGGAAGGGAATCGGTATTATGTTAGATTTTAACTCGCTTGTTTAGCTTCGGGTTTTCTTGTTTGACCATTGTTTTAAAATTCACCTAGCCCAAAATCCCCGCAAACCATTTAGCCTTGGCCCAAACCCCCGCAAGATGCACACCAAGCCCATCTCACCAAGCCCAATCCAAAAATAATTAAAACATTTAAAATACATGTCACAAATTAAATTAAAATAAAATTGAAATTAAATTAAATTAAAATCTAATTAAATTAAATTCCTAATCTAAAAAATCACATACCAAATTAAAATAAATCAAATAAAATATAAAATATATCCAAAGCTAAATAAAACAAATCAAATAAACCTATCCCTGCAGTTCTCTATCATCTTGGCCAATATAGTCTTGATTGCATTGTTTGCTGCCTCAACTGCTCCATTAGCCTGCGGCCTATATGGTGAGGACTTGTGATGGCCTATCTCATACTTCTGCAACATTACCTTTATCTCTCCCTGAAACTGAACTCCGTTATCTGTAACCACATGGTACGACACCATACCACCAAAAATGAGGTTCTGTGCTATGAACTTGGCCATCTGCTTTGCTGTGACATTACAGAATGATTCGGCTTCTACCCACTTTGAGAAGTAATCCACTGCCACTACTATAAAGCGATGCCCATTCGACGCATTTGGCCGAATTTCTCCAATCATGTCAATCCCCCAAGCTAAGAAAGGCCACGGTTCTGACAACCCATGCAACTCCGTGTGCGGTAAATGATTCAAATTACCATATATCTAACAATCATGACAGTGATTTACCATCTTCGCGCAGTCTGTCTCCATGGTTGACTAGTAAAACCCCTCCCTCACTATCTTGCGGGACAAGTTCAAACCATTCATGTGCGGACCACATACCCCGGCATGTACCTCTTCCATTATCCTCTGAGCCTCTCATTCTCTCAAACACCTCAACTGAATGTCGTTTGCCTGCCTCTTGTACAATTTCCCTTTCAAAATCACATACAGGGAGGCTGACCTGTCTTTTCTGCCTACTCATTCTGGGAACTCCCCGTATTCCAAATATCTCTTAATATCATGGTACGACGGTTGACCATCGTCAACTTATACTTCCAAAACTCTTTCTATCTCATAAGCGTGTCTGTTTGCTGTTGTCAGTACCAACGGTCTCATCACTAACTTCTCCGGATTTTCCCAAGTTGCTGCCAGTGTGGCTAATGCATCTGCCATCTGATTCTCTTCTCGTGGCAAGTGCTGAAATTGGCAATCGGGGATAGCCTGTGCCAACTTGCTGAGGTGAAAAGATAGGGTTTCAATCGTTCCTCTTTCAATTCCCACTCTCCTTGTATCTGTCGAAAAACCAGCATCGAGTCTCCGTAGACCTCCATACTCTCAGCCTTCAAAGCTACCAATGCAGTCAACCCAAAAGCACATGCTTCATACTCGGCCATCTTGTTCGTTACCCCAAACGTCAATCTCTTAGCCATGGGCAAAGTTTCTCCATTGGGGGTCACTATCACGATCCCAATTCCGGCTCCCTTATAATTCACTGCTCTGTCGAAATACATTTTCCATCTCTGAACTGTTATGGCCTGGACTTCTTCATCTGGAAATTCAAACTTATACTGATCCCCCTCAATGGGTTGCAATGCCAAAAACTCTGCCACTGCTCGCCCTTTGATCATTTTGGAGGTGAGATACTCAATGTCAAACTCTGTCAGAAAAACACTAACCATCTGCCCAATTTCCCCACTAGCGACGGTACTGAATGCAGATACTTTAGAGGATTCTTCTTTGCCACAACCTGAATCTTATAAGACTAAAAATAATGTCGTAATTTTCTGGAAGCCCATACCACTGCAAGACAGATCTTCTCTACTTCTTGATAACGAGTCTCATACGGGAGCATCTTCTTACTCAGATAGTAGACCGCGTGTTCTACCCCTGTCTCATCTGCATGTACCATCATTGCCCCCAGTGCTTCTGATTCTATGGGCAAATACAGTACCAAAGGTTTTCCCAATTTCGGAGGTCTCAATACATGTGGTTTTACCAAGTATTCTCTGATTTTGTCGAAGGCTAACTGACACTGCTCATTCCACTTCACTGGCTGATCTTTTATCAACAGCTTGAAGATAGGTTCACATACTGATGTCAACTTGGCGATGAACCGACTGATGTACTGAATCTTCCCCAGAAATGCTCTGACCTCCTTCTCAGTCTTCGGTGCTGGCATTTCTGTGATTGCTTTGATTTTCTCAGAATCTACTTCTATTCCTCCCATTCCCACTGTATGGCCAAGTAATTTCCCCGATGTTACTCCGAACACACACTTCTTAGGATTTAGCCGCAAGTTGTATTTATCAACTCTCTGAAAGAACTTTTCAAGTGCCTCTATATGCCCAACTCTTGTCTCTGATTTCACCATCATGTCGTCCACATACACTTCAATCTCTTTGTGCATCAAGTCATGGAATAACGTAGTGGCCATCCACTGATAAGTGGCTCCAGCATTCTTGAGCCCAAACGATATTACTTTGTAACAATAAGTACCTCACTCGGTGACAAATGACGTTTTGTGCTTGTCTTCCTCAGCAATAAGAACCTGATTATACCCTGAGAAGCCATTACCAAACGAGTAAATGGCAGACAAAGCTGCGCTGTCAACCAATACATCTATATGCGGTAGAGGAAAATCATCTTTCGGGCAAGCCTTGTTGAGATCTATGTAATCCACACACATTCTGACCTTTCCGTCTTTAATCGACATCGGCACAATATTTGCTAACCATTCATGATTCTTTACCACTTCCAGGAATCCCACATCTATCTGTTTATTGACTTCTTCTCTAACTTTCTCAGCCCATTCTGGTCTCATCCGTCGAAGTTTTTATTTCACTGGCCTCATATTCGGATAAGTTGGAATTACATGCTGGGCAATGCTTCTGTCTACCCTAGGCATGTCCTCATAGGACCAAGCAAATACTTTAGCATACTTAACCAAAACTTCTTCTAACTTCTCCCTCTCATCGGAGATAAGCTCACTTGCAATCAAAATTTCCTTAGGACTCTCAAGTGTACCAAGGTTAAATACAGTAGTTTTGGCCGAACTGATATCAAATATACTTGATTCGTGTAGAGTAAAAGAAAATGACCCAGGCAAGTAAGCAAACAAAATGTCTTTATTATTGGGTAAAGCAGAAGTACATTCAAACAAATCAGGAAGGTAAATGTCTTCGTCATCTGCAGACACTTCGTCTTCCACAACCGGGTTCTTTCCGAGCTTCTTATCTTCCTCAAGAGTCAGGCCTTCTAACTTCATTAGTTCTTCCTCCCAGTTCTCTTCTTCTTTCTTTGTAGCTTTTCCCATTATCGGCTTCTTTCCTAACATGTCCTGGAAGATCTAAAACCAAGACACCACAACCCCATTGACTTCCACCGGTTCAGGCTCCCCTTGATACCCCGAAGCCTTCAAAAAGCAATCCATCAGTTTAAGGCCCTTCTTCTTAATCTTCGGCTTTTCCTCATCTGACTTATACCCCAAACCACTTCGAGTGGTCTGTCCTCTGAAATTCGGTAATTTCGAATCTTCACCCGGCTCGTACTTCATCTTCTCCATGATCCTAGCCATCTTAGGATCCACCTATTCCTCGAAAGTTACTGATACTTGGGCCGACACTTGGAACCTTATAAAAGGTTGTATCTCCAATGCGGCCACAGTATTGTCCATCTCAGCCCGAATGGTGACAATTTCCCCTTCATACGGGAACTTGATCATCTGATGAAGGGTGGCGGGTACGCCCCCAAGCTTATGAAACCATGGCCTCCCCAATAACAGAGTTGAGGTGGCCAGGATGTCTAGAACAGTAAACTCCACTTCATCTTCCACCGGGCCCACTTTAACCATAGCCACCAAAGTACCCTCCACTCTGCGCTTATTGTCATCATAAGCTTTAATAGTCATGTTGGAGGGGTCCAAGTCTGTTGCCTTCATACCCAGTCTTGCCAGAATTTTCAGCGGGCACACATTGATGGCCGAACCATCATCCACCATTACACAGGAAGTCTTCTTACCCTTCACTTCAGCTCTGATACACAAGGGTCTGTTATGATTTCTCCCATCAGCCGGGAGTTCTTCTTCTGAAAAAGTGATCCTCTGTAAAGTTTCTCCTCGTACCGACCCGATAAGCATTGCGGGGTTGGCATCCTCAGACACCACAATTGTATTCAATGCCTCAACCATGGCCTGCCTATGCTCTTGAGATGTACATAATAATTCCCAGATGCTAACCTGAGCCCGGGTTTTTTTCAACTGCTTCAACACTGTATCCCCCTTCAGCATTCTCTGCGCTTTCCACCACTTCTCTACCATCGGTCAAGGCTTCCTTACCCTTTTCCGCCACATCATTGTAAAAGCGGCCGCTACGGGTCATTCCCCTCACTTCTTCCTCATCACTACTAGAGAAGTCTAGCCAAAAGTTCTTCCCCTGCTCAGTTCATCTTCACTGTTGCTATCCCATATTCCTAGTCAAAAGGCCTGAGGGTGAAAGGATTTAAGGACCAGGCTTTCTGGTAGGCCGGAGTTTATCATTTAGGTTGTGGTGGTACAGCACGATAATTGGGTAAGGGATTTCTGTGGGTATCATTTTCTTGGAGTCTATTAGGTCTTGGATTTCATGGCGGAGTCAGGCGCAGTTGTCAGTATTATAGCCCTTTTATTGGTGAAAATGGCAATAGAGGTTTAGGTTATAATGAAATGGTGGGGGATTGGATAGTGGTTTGGCTTCCAGTGGTTTTAGAAGTCCCTGCCTCTTCAATTTCTCTAGCACCTTTGACAGGAGCCTCCCCAGGTTGGAAAATCTCCGATTCCAGATAGAAGCAACCTCCACAGAAATAGGTTTAGTACCCGATGTCCCTCTAATAGGCCTCCTACTTAGGCCATAAAACTTCTTGTTTTCTACCTCCTCTTCCTCGATGTCCATGACAGTTTCCCTCAACTGCCGAAAGTTTGTAATCATGGAGGTCATCCTCCTTAACTTCCCATATATAGAGGGCTTGGTGCCCTTAATGATCATCTTTATTTGGTCCTTCTCCGAGAGCCTAGTCTGTATTTTCAAAAGCTGGCTCCTCTAGCGGTCAACATACTCCTTAAAGTTCTCATCAGGCTTTTGCTTAGTATTCTCCAAGTCGTGGAGCGACAAGTCGATCTCTAAGTCAGTCACATACTACTTCAGGAAGGCATCGGCCAACTCTCTCCAATCCTCCTTGACTTTCTTCTCCAAACCATGATACCACACCACGGGAGCCCCCTCAAGTGATATCCCGAACATCTTCTGCACATGACACTTCGACAAGCCTACTAAGCTCATAACTGATATATACTGACGGAGATAGAACCTCAGATCCCCTTTCCCATTAAACTTAGCCATGTCAGGCATCTTGAAGTGTGCCGGCAACTGTTCTTCGAATGTCATTGCCTCATAATCTAGCAGATCCTCATGCTTGCCCCTCATCTTACGGGTAACTGATTCTACCTGATCTCGAAGCTTCTGTAATTCTACCTGAGACCCAGTCATTCTGCCTGCCACATACTCTTCCATATCGTCATCAAAAGTGGGAACATCATTCCCTGATCTGTTCGGAGGTTCCTCTTGCCTCACATCCCTAGAACTACCCCCAGCACGGGACCCGGCTATACCAGCAACAACAGTAGCCAATGTTTGCAACTGTTCAGTGATCTTGGCGAGACTGTTCTCTAACTGATCCATACGAGACATCTCATTATCGGATTCACTCATTCTTGTTACTGTTCTCTTAGTGAGTCTATCCTCTTCCCTAACCCAACGGGAATCTATGATGTCTTTTAGAGACACATATGGTGTTAACATGATATATATATGTATGAAATACACTAGATGCATGTGATAATATGGAATATATTAACTCAATAAAATTTCACACAAATAGGCCCATTATCATTTTGGAAGCTTTTGGGCTAACTGACATAGGAGTGAACTTGCCCCAGTTTAAATGGCCCAACAAATTCATCTCTCATGCCAAGGAGCCTAACTAAATCCAAATAATAATGTTCCCAAACACAAACATACAATGGCCCATCGACATTTTAGAGGCCTTTGGCCCAATCTCCATGAGATACGTTCTTGTCCCAGTTTAAATGGCCCAACAAGCCCATACCTCATGACAAAAGGTCCAAGTGGATCTAAACGACGGTGTTCCCAAACAAAAACATACAATGGATCATCAGTATTTTGGAAGCTTCTGGCCCAATTGCCATGAGATACGTTCTTGTCCCAGTTTAAAAGGCCCAACAAGCTCATATCTCATGACAGAAGGTCCAAATGGATCCAAACGACAATATTCCCAAACACAAACATATAAGAAAGATAATGCGAACATAAAATAAATAATTCTACCGTGTGGCCCACCAACATTTCAGAAGCCTTGGGCCCAATTGTCATAAGATATGAACTTGCCCCAGTTTAAATGGCCCAGTAAGTTCGCATTTTAACAAGAAGTCCAACTGCATCCAAATGAGAATGGTCCACAAGCACAAGGAAATAGTTGTTATAGGCTATACAACCCCGGTCTACATGTGGGTTTGTGGGAGTATGGTCAAAGACTCTTGCCGGCGAAGGATTGCCTACAACTAGGTCTCCCCACTCAAGGGTTCGAGCGACCAAGCAAACACACCTTTTTTATACCTTAAAGTACGTGCCAATAAGTCATGGAGTCTGACTAACTGTCAAATGGATTTCTTGTTGCAGATTCCCTAGAGGGAGGGTGGAGCGAACTCTCTTAAATACCCAAGCCTCTTAGGCTCTTATCGCTTGGTGACGGAATAAGCAACAAGTCCTCCAAATTAGTCTGTCACAACAGGCCAAGGGTAATGATTATCTAGGTTCCTTCACAACTTTTCCTCAAAAGGTAGTGAATGAAGGAAGACACCAAATCATTAACTAGTCTTAAAATGTCTTTGATCAAACCCTCATTTTACCCACTGTAGACACAGTTAATTAAAGCATAAATCTAATCATTACAAGGCATTATTTCAGGGCCGATTCTCTATCCCCAGTGGAGTCGCCAGACTGTGGGAACACAGAAACTGGGCGACGCATGCTATTCCGGGCTCGCGGCCCGGTTGGGAGTACAGAGTAGCCACGGGGGACTAAACCGGAGAATGATGGAGTCACCACCCGGTGTGAACCGGGAAAATGATTTAAGGCCGCACTTACCCCTCGCAAGGGAAGACTTACTTATGCTACTTGTAATGAGAAGATTTATGCATTAATCAAACCAAGCCTAAATAACAATTATTTCCAAGTGTACAACAATCCTAAATTCACATGCATGAAGATAAAGTTTGCATCTAAATATATATGAAATTAAATCCTATAACTAAGTTCGCATGCTTTAAAAATAAGTCTCTTTCAACGGCAAGCATATAACATCATAAGGATTCAACATTCATGCAAACATAAACACAAGTAACCATAGCAGTATTGGCATGCAATATAAAGAAGGTCAAAACGACGGTATGCTACAATTTAATAATCACATTATAGAAACATATTAAAAGAAATCAAAGTAACCACATGTTGAACAGAATCAAAATAAGCACATAACGCGAATGGATAAAGAAATATTCAAATTCAAAAACATAATAGGGAGATAATTAAAAATGCAACCATACGTTAAAAATAAACGTGCTATGATGCGATGCTAAAGAAGATGGTTGATGAGGGTGGAAGAAGAGGAATGCAAAAAAGAAAGGAAATGCAACATGCGCCTATATCTATGTAATACTTTCAAATTTCCGGTTAAGCATATTATACGTGATGCATGATCATACTATGAAATGTCATACACAAAATAAGTAACAACAGGCGCGGCGAAGTATTGTCACAGAGGTAGCCTTTTAGGCTTTTCCTTCAAATAGAAGACCTTAAGACTAACATACTAAGCCCATGCGCAACATGATATAATGTATGATCGTGCATTGAGATGTCATATAAAATGGATAACGAGAAAAGAAGGCGCGGCAAAACATCGTGGTAAAGGTAGCCTTAAGGCATTTTCCCTCGAATAGAGGACCTTTAATCCACCCTAGTTAGCCCGTGCGCATTAAGATGTGATGCATACACGAATAAAATGATGACGTGTAAAAAAGAAATAAATGACATAGAAAATGGCGCGGCAAAACATCGTGGTAAAGGTAGCCTTAAGGCATTTTCCCTCGAATAGAGGACCTTTAATCCACCCTAGTTAGCCAATGCACATATAACACAATGCATAAAAAGTAAATAAATAAAAATATCGGACTTCGTATACCCGATTGAACATATCTCACATCCGATCGAGTATTCATAATTCCGGCACGGTAAAGTATCGTGGTAAAAGATTTTAACCCCTTTAATTAGAGGACCTTTCATCACACTTACTAAGCCCATGCGCAATTAACACAATGCATATACATAAAGCAAAAGTAAATATAAAGATATCGGATTTCATATTCCCGATTGAACATATCTCACATCCAATCGAATATACAACATCCGGCGTGACGAAGCATCATGGTAAATGATTTTAACCCATTTAATTAGAGGACCTTTCATCACACTTACTACGCCCATGCGCTTTATCTTATCATTACATAAATAAATAACATGCGGAGATTAAAAGATGGAATAATAAAGTGAGAATAATTAAACAAGCAAGATGGCATAAAATAAACAAGTGCCGTTTGCTCAAGTGGTACGTGGAATTGTGGCCTAAGTGCAGACCACACTACCATCCATTCGGATTCGGCTATGGAATTTACGTCTGGGTTTCCATCCTATATACCACAAGAGACGACACTTTTTTCATTCATCCAATACCCACAACACACATCATATGCAAATAAGATTCAATAAATGATTAAAATATAATTAAAGTAAACAATAAAAATAGAATGGAAATAGGTGTGAAAGGTACCCTCAGGTCTAACATTTTAAGTCATCTTTCGGACTCGCGTTTCACGAAGATCGGAAGGGGTAAAGCTCCACAACTTTTCTGGTTCAATGGTTTGCCTTTTCCCTCGTTGTTTCGCTGCTCAAGCTACTGTTTTGACTCCGTTTTACTGCCGTTTCGCTGCTACATTTCAGGTAATTGTTATGGTGTTTTAGTGGACTGTTTTGGGTGTTTTTTTAAGGCTTTAAGTGCAGTTTTTTTGTGGTTTTCTAAGGATTAAAAGTGCAGTTTTTTTGTTACTAGTTTAGGTGATTTATGGGCTATTTTGGGGTATTTTTACTGCTGTTTTGGGGTATTTTTGCTGCTATTTTTTGGTGGTATTAGTGTGTTAAACAGTGCAGTTTTTTTTGGTGATGTGGTGGGTTTAAGGGGCTGTGATTTTTTATACTTGTGGGGACTGTTTTAGACTATATTTTTCAGTGGTCTAAGGTGTTTAGGGGCTGTGTTTGTTGTTGCGACAATGAGGCTTTCTAGGGGATGGGTATTCGGTGGTGAGATGGAGGAGATGAAGAGAAATTTTATTGCTTCTTTCTTGGTGTGTGTGTGAGAGTGCTAGGGTGTATGGGCGTGAATTTCAATTGTGTGAAGGTGTGTTTTTCTGCTTGTGGGCGTGAATTGTCAAGGAGGGGGGAAAGGCTTCGTTTGGCTTTGTTTATATAGACAAGTGCTAGGGTTTGTCCTTGTCTCACAAGGAAGGGATTTTGGCATTAAATAGAGGATTTGATTTAGTGTTGGACAAGGAAATCAATGGATTGATGGGGGATAAAATTTGGTGAATTAGGAAGGTTGAATATTTGATTTGCTTGGTTTAGGCATGATTATATCTTTAATTTAGTATGTGATTTTGTTTAGTTAGGAAGTTAATATATTAATTGGTATGATTTTATTTAATGTTTTATTTAATTTGGTAAATGGTTTAATTATTTTGTTTAATTTAATTACATTATCTAATTAATATTCAATTTAATATTTGATTTAATTTGGATGTAATTTAAGGCTATATGGGCATGCGCTTGGTGATGGAAGGTTAGGTTTTGTGTTAGCTTGGTGAGTGGGCTTGATGTGTGTGGGCTAGATGTGTGTGGGCCAAGTTTAGGTGTTTTGCGGGGGGTTTTGGGCCGCGCTTAATTTTTAAAACGGAAATCAAACAAGTAACCTGAAGCTAAACTAGCGAACTTAATCCGACTATGAGCCAATTCTTGACTTCTCCCTTCCGACATTCATTTCACGCGGTTTCAGCAACTTAAAAGGTAGTTGTCTCCAAATGAGACTCCTCATCGGGTTTCACATGCAAAAAATGCAATGCCTACACTCATGAACACATTAAGTAGATAAATATGGAGATATAAATAAACGATAATTGTCTAAACATAAATATTAGAGAGAGATAATTAAGTTTCCTAACGCGAAAGAAATAACTAAATCATGCATGGAGATAACATGCTATTTCTAATGAACCATGGATAAAAATAAGATTAGATAAAATGAAATATTTGTGTTTCTCAAGTAGTACGTGGAGTTGTATCATAAGTTCAGGCCGCACCACAACTTTTCTGATTCGGCTATGAAATTTAAGTCTGGGTTTCCATCTGATATACCATGAGAGATGGCACAAAATCATTCATCCAACAACAATAACATACATAAACCAACAATACGCATGCGGAGAAATACTATAAAATAATTGAAAAAAAAAAGAATGAGAGTAAATAAAAGGGTGCTATCAGGTCTTACCTTTTAAATCGCCTCTTGGAAGTATGTTACACGGCTTCGGAAGGCTTAATGCTCTGCAACTCCTCCGGTTCACTGGTTCAATATTTTCCTTCGCTGTTTAACTGTTTTGGGCTGCTGTTTTTGCTACTATTTTTTTGACTGTTTTACGGTGCAGTTTTTTAGTGATTTAGAGGTTGTTTTTAGGGTGCAGTTTTTGGGACTGTTTTATGGAGCAGTTTGCGTGAATTAGGGGGATTTTTGAGGCTGTATTTTGGGTGAATTCAAGCCTAATTTAGGGACTGTGTTTGCGACAATTGATGGCTATTTTTTTAGTTGTTATATGGCTTGATGTAGGGCAATTTCTTGCTACTATTTGGCATGATGGAGGGCTGTTTCTTGTTGTTGTTTGGCATGAATTAGGGGGTGTTTCTTGTTGTATTGGGAGAGGAAGGAAGAAAGGGTGTATGGGGCGTGAAGCTTAGGGCTATTATCTTAGGATTATCGTGAATGTGGTGAAAGGGCTAGGGCCTCTTAAGGTTTGGTTTATGTCGGGCTAGGGTTTTCCTTGCATGGGAAGGAAAGAAATCATGCAATCATTGGGGGTATCTTCAATTAGTGTGTTATAAGGAAAAGATCTATTCAATTTAGGATGGTGATTTGTTTTAGTTTAGGAAAGGGATTTATGGGATTTGATTTGATTTATTTAATTTAGGCATGTGATTTAATTTGATTAGGAATGTAATTTGTTTGGATGTTAACATGTGTTTAATATGTTGGATATTTTTTGGATTGGGCTTGGATGGTTATGGGAGTGTAGGATGGCTCTTTGGTGGGCTAGGGCGTGTGGCTTGCTGGTGTGTGGGCTTGGTATGGGATGCGGGGATTTTTGGGCCGAGTCTTACAGTTTAAAACAGATATTAATCGAGCGAACCCGAGGCTAAGCAAACGAATGAAATCTAGCAAGGTATTGAGTTTTTCCTTTCGACGTCTGTTTCCCGTGACTTCCGTAACTTAAAGAGTAGTGCCTCCATACGAGGCTCATCATCGGGTCTTATGTAAAAATACAGTGCCTACACCCAATCCAAAAATATTCAACACATTTAAAACATATGTCATAAATCCAATCAAGTCCAATCAAATCACCTTCCATATTAAATATATTTCCCACAAAAAATAGTCAATATCCCATCCTTAAAACAAACTAATTAAATACATCCTTCATTATTGCATGTTTTTTGTTTCCTTGTTTTAAAATACCATGCAAGGAAACCCTAGCCCACTCTTATAAAAATGGACATACACCAAACCCTAGGGCTATGGGCTCTACATACTTACAAGTCTATCTCTTCCATCTCTCACGGTAAAACATAAAAAATATAAACTGTACACACTCTATTCTCTCAGCCCTTCAGTTTCTTCTCTCTTCTTTTCTTTAGACACACACGGCACCACCACACTCTCTCTCACACCAAAAAAACCCTAAACACAAACCTAGACTGCACTCTCTCTCGACTAGCTCCCCTATTCACGCTAAAAACAACAAAACAGCCCTTTCATCCCAAAAAGCCAATATCACATTTATCTCTCTACCCTTCATCACAAAAAATCCACTCAGCCCTCTCTCTCTGAAAAGTATAAGAAACAAAGCCACTCACTCACTTACAATACATACTACGACACATTCACATAAGAAGACACACATCATCACTCTCTTTCTCACGTAAACAAATAAACCCATAATCTCATGATCGATAAAAAGAACCCCAAAGTGTGACCGGCTCGCCATTCACTGATTACGCCCAAAAATGACTCGTGGTTATCGCACTACAGTTGGGGTGTCGATTCCTCAGAGAGAAGGTTACAGGAACTGATTCACTCAAACAAGAACGTTAACGGTAACTTAATAAATAAAACGATAAAAATTGGTAATTAAATTTTAAGATAAATAAAATAAAAACTATTAAAAATATACATGAAATATCTATAGAGATAAATAGCAAAGCATCAGGAATTCCTCTTGTATCAACCTCTTGTATTCAGTTATTGATTCTTTTCATTACACAATTGAAGGTTTCACATCCCAAACCAACAATTGGAAGATGTTCAATTTTTCTCATATTAAATTTTAGGGTAATTAATGATTATTTTCTCTATGTTAACAGCACACAAAAGTTATCATTACGAGCTATCTAACGTCGACAATATACCCTCAGGCAATACTGCAGCAGAAGACCAACCCATAAAACAACTTTACCAGTCACAACTCATTTCACAAATCACACATAGAAGAAGCATGACTGGATCTATATGGGATTTGACAAAACACAATTTATGTGCTAATAAATCGAAAGATAATAAAGAATAACAATCATCAATTTTATTAAACGTTAAAAGGATCATTCAAGAATCAATAACATGAATATAAGAAGTTTAAATGCATAAGTTCATCCTTAGCTTTGCCTAGGAGATTAGTTCTCCATGGAAGAAAGAGATGCAGCCTGAATAAATAGGAGAGACGTCATGATTTCCTTGAAGTTCTTCGTTCTTCCTCTCTATGGATTATGTTTTTAGCTCTTTTTGTGTGTTTCTCCTCTGTTTCTCTCTTATTTTCTCCTCCCCTAGGGTTTAGGACGAAGTTGGATTTATATAGAAAAGTCCTGAAACCCTAAATTGCATTAAAAACACACAGAACAAAATCCTGAAATCGCAGTTTTGTGTCGGGACGTACGCCGCCTGTATCCACTCGCCAGCAGCTTTGAAGGATGCTATATTTGACTAGATCTCCCCGAGTAGATGTAAATCGATATATTATGGGTCTCGTAACTCTTTCTAAATCAAAAGTTATAGATTTTTTAAATTCAGTGGGCGGCTGATGCTCCTGCCTGCGTCCGATATGTCTGTTAGGCTCTGAAACATGTTCAATTACTCCATTCTCCTTTATCCATCGTTTCCTATTAACAAAGCATAAAATGACTCTAATTAAGATTAAAACATATGATAATAAAGCTGAGTTTACAGTGTTCTAAGTACACATTCGTGCACTTATCACAACCCCCAACCAGCTTATTGCTAGTCTCTAGCAATTCAAGCGTAAAATAAAATAAAAACTAAATAAATAAAATAAAACTATCCAAGTCATTTTCGCAGGGATCACGATTGCATTTAGCGTATGCAACAAGCCTTTAAACCCCTAGGTGTCCCTAGTGGACGAGTTATAGTCTCGTGAGGGCTTACAGCAACGACACCCACAAACGTCATTCAAAACACACAATCAAGCAAAAATAAAAATTAAATAGTCCCAATAGTTTAACATAATTTTTTCCTCAAAGAATGCCTAGCAATGAAACCAAAGAACCTTCAAAGTACTCAACGTAACTCAAATCTAAGTATTTGAATAAATCATCTAAGCTAGACTCAAAGTGTGTGTGTGCTAAGGTTCATTCACAGCTTTATTCCCAGGTAAGCCAACTCAATGATTTCGTTTAAAAATCGGGATCGATGGGTCAAACCAACCTAGACATCTCAGTGAAGCCCTATAGTTGCTTTTTTGTCCTCAATATGGTATGATTACTTTTTTTTTTAGTCCTTTTTTTTTTCATTCTCTCTTTTTGAATTTTTCTTCTTTTTTTTTTTCAACACACCTACCTTTAAGGTAGCATTTCTCCTCATTGTGGTCCTAATACTCGCACATGGGTTGCTTCACGCTTATCGGTTATAGGTGGTTTATTTTCTTTATTCAGAGACTTTTCTTTTATTTTCAACCATACCATACGTCATAACATAAACAAATTAGGATAGACATCTAAGCAAACGGTCATTCATCGACATGCAATTTCTTCAACTAGTCACCTTGCTAACTACTCAGGATTTCACTGCTAAAAACCCATAATGAAGTGCTTACGAGTCTAACATAGATAAACTACTCAAATTATCAGATAAAAGTACATTAAAAGACTTATTGTTTCTAAGATTTCACCCTAAAATAAACAATATCATCATAGGACCTATATTTTAACTAAAAATGACTAAACAAAATGAAGTAATATTTTTTTTAAAGGTAATAATACAATATATTTATGACAGGTTTTATCATGCGCATGCATACACCCCCACACTTAAAACTTGCATTGTCCTCAATGTAAGATAAATATAAAGAAAAAAGGATTAAAGAACAACACTACCAAGCGCAGAGTTGATCAGATTCCTGCTGGTGAGACTTTAGTTGTGTGGCTGTGTAGGTTGTGCTAAAACCTGCAAAATCACTTATGAAAACAATAAAAATGCAATTAGCACACAATAAAATAAAAATAAAGTAAATAAAATAAAAGCAGATGCAAGGGTTGCCTCCCCGCTAGCTCTAAGTTTAACGTCTTCAGCCAGACGTAACCACTTAAGCTGTCATGGTGGCTTCCATCTAGCGTATTGATGAAGGCATGGGAGAGAATGTTTGTCTAGCTGTGGCAGTTTATCCACTGATCCTTCATGGTATGGTGGCTGAAATTTGGTACTGCATATAAGGAAAGATTCGCTCAATGTTCTTTTTAATCTCACAGGTATCATCTTTAATTGAGCATTAACTCTCATTTTCCTCCTTTTTTGGTTCTTTGGGACTAGTTTCAGTTCAGGGGGATTTGATTCAGGTTGAAGAGACGTTGTTCCTAGTAAGACTGTTTCTAGCATGTATGAGTAATGACACTCTTCATCACCCTGTGGTTATTTCTCGACATGAAAACTGTTACGTTCTTGAGGAGAGGGTACCCTAACTGGGAAATATGACACTTGTTCTACCTAAGATATGTTAACATTATTATCCTTAGGGTCACATATAGTGTTGGAAGTATTCTGTATCCCTACCTCTTTATCGCTCCTAGTGATTATGACATTAACACCTCTTATACTAGATACCTCATGATCAGTCTGTGCCATGTGTTGCCCTTGTGGATTTGGTTGAGTCTGAGATGGGAATTTTCCTTGTTCTTGCACACTCAGGATATTAGTCAATTTAGAGATTTGACTCTTAATTTCCTTTTGGTCTTCAGCTACCTGAACTATCAACGACTCAATCCTTTGATTTATTTTATTCTGGGCTTCCACAATCACCTTCTGGGCTTCCACGAATGCTTGAATAATATCCTCTAAGGAATTCCTAGAAATGGCAGGTGTGTGATACTGTGGGGTACTGTAACTCCTAAGTTGTGGCGTCTGGGTAAGCTGATAAGACTCATGCCTCCAACTATCATTGGGATGGTTCCGCCAACAAGGATTATAGGTATCTGGATATGGTGTATAAAGCTTCTGGTACATCCCTAAAGTATTATAGTTTTCCTCATTTGTACCCCTCATCTCACCGTACACGGGACATTCTTGGGATTCTAGCTGGGCTACTGAATGCATTGTCTTGCTGTCTTTGGCTATTAAGGCTCCTATCTATCTAGTTAACAGCTCAACTTGTGTCTTAAGGTTATCATTTTCCCTAAATTGTTGTAGGCTTCTGCTAGAAGAAATGTGTGTCCTATCAGTGTTATTTACGACATTGGGTCCAGTCCAAGTATAAGATTTCTTAGCTAGGTCATCTAAATACTCAACGCCTCATCAGATTCTTTTTGGATAAACTCACCATTGCATATTGTCTCAACGAATTGGCGTTCCCTATGGGTCAGTCCATCATAGAAATAACTTACTAAACGCCAACTCTCATATACATGGTGAGGATAACTAGCTAAAAACTCTTTATACCGCTCCCACATTTGATAAAGGGTCTCACTGTCTCTCTGAGAGAAGGTGGATATTTTTCTTTTCAGGGCATCCATCTTATGGTGTGGGAAGTATTTGTCGAAGAATGCCTGGGTCATCACGCCCCACGATCCTATTGACCTGGGTCTTAAAGAATACAACCAGCTCTTAGCTCTATCCTTAAGGGCAAAGGGAAAGAACTTAAGTCTAATTGTGTCAGTGGTTCCAAACCGGTCATGGAAGGTTGCTACTACCTCTTCAAATTTCCTAATGTCCACATAAGGGTTCTCGCTCTCTAAACCGTGAAAAGTTGGAAGATACTGTATCATTCCAGGCCTAAAGTCTATGTGTGGTGCATTAGGAGGAAACATGATGCACGAAGGTGTAGCTGTGCGAGTTGGGTGGCGGTACTCTTCAAGAGTCCTCCTAGGTGGTCTCTCGTATTCACTCATGTTACGTGCGCTAGACACGGATGGTGTGGAGAATGGATTTTCAAATATGCTCTCAGAGTCTGAGCTTTCTTCTTCAGCCCTAACAAATCTACCAAATATATCTCTTCGTCTAGACATGTAATTTAAGTTCAAATAATACGAGAAAAAAAATAAAATAAAAATAAATAAATAAAATAAAATGAATAAAATAAAACTTAAAATCTAACTAAAACCAAAACAGAAATAAAATAACTAAAATAAATACTAAAATAAAAGACTAGAAACAAAAATAAAAAGAACTAATTAAAAATAAAAACTAAATTACTAAAAGAAAATAAATAAGCAAATAATAAAGGAATGAAATAAAATAAAATACTAATAATAAAAAAATAGAACGAAGTTACCGCTTCATTGTTGACTAAGCAAACATGATCCTTTTGCTTGTAAATCATCTCCCCGGCAACGGTGTCAAATTTTGATTACGCCCAAAAATGACTCACAGTTATCGCAGTACAGTTGGGGTGTCGATTCCTCAGAGAGAAGGTTACAGGAACTGATACACACAATCAAGAACGTTAACGGTAACTTAATAAATAAAACGATAAAAATTGGTAATTAAATTTTAAGATAAATAAAATAAAAACTATTAAAAATATACGGGAAATATCTATAGAGATAAATAGCAAAGCATCAGGAATTTCTCTTGTATCAACCTCCTGTATTCAGTTATTGATTCTTTTCATTACACAATTGAAGGTTTCACATCCAAAACCAACAATTGGAAGATTTTCAATTTTACTCATATTAAATTTTAGGGTAATTAATGATTATTTTCTCTATGTTAACAGCACACAAAAGTTATCATTACGAGCTATCCAACGTCGACAATATACCCTCAGGTAATACTGCAGCAGAAGACCAACCCATAAAACAACTTTACCAGTCACAACTGATTTCACAAATCACACATAGAAGAAGCATGACTGGATCTATATGGGATTTGACAAAACACAATTTCTGGGCTAATAAATCGAAGGATAATAAAGAAAAACAATCATCAATTTTATTAAACGTTAAAAGGATCATTCAAGAATCAATAACATGAATATAAGAAGTTTAAATACAGAAGTTCATCCTTAGCTTTGCCTAGGAGATTTGTTCTCCATGGAAGAAAGAGATGCAGCTTGAATAGATAGGAGAGACGTCATGATTTCCTTGAAGTTCTTCGTTCTTCCTCTCTATGGATTATGTTTTTAGCTCTTTTTGTGTGTTTCTCCTCTGTTTCTCTCTTATTTTCTCCTCCCCTAGGGTTTAGGACGAAGTTGGATTTATATAGAAAAGTCCTGAAACCCTAAATTGCATTAAAAACACACAGAACAAAATCCTGAAATCGCAGTTTCGCGTCGCGACGTGCGCCGCCTGTCTCCACGCGCCAGCAGCTTTGAAGGATGCTATATTTGACTAGATCTCCTCGAATAGATGCAAATCGATATATTATGGGTCTCGTAACTTTTTCTAAAACAAAAGTTATAGCCTTTTTAAATTCCGTGCGCGGCTGATGCTCCTGCTGCGTCCGATATGTCTGTTAGGCTCTGAAACATGTTCAATTACTCCATTCTCCTTGATCCATCATTTCCTATTAACAAAGCATAAAATGACTCTAATTAAGTTTAAAATATATGATAATAAAGCTGAGTTAACAGTGTTCTAAGTACACATTCGTGCACTTATCATTCACCAACTTGACACGCTCAACCCTCTCATCAAACTCACTCAGTAAGAACACTAAAATAAAACACAAACCCTAAATTCTTAATGCATAACAAAAAAACACCTCAACGCAGCCCTTAACTTCGAAAAAACCACAGTAAAACAGATAAAAATTGCCTCTCACTGAACGTAAAAACCATAAAATAATCAACCAAAAAAGACACACAAAACAGCCCCATAACTGATCCCAAAACAGTCCAAATTTCACCCCAAAGCAATGAACAAATACAATGACCAAACAGCAGCAAAAACAGTGAAGAAAACAGAGAAAACTGCAGTGAAAATAGCAAAATGGTGAAGGAAAATATTGAACCAAAAAACCAAAAAGTTTACGGAACGTTAACCCTTCCGGCGATGACGTAACGCACTCCCAGGAAGCGACTTAAAAGATAAGACCTGAGGGCACCCTTTGTTATATTTTTATGTTGTCGTCTTGGAAATGGCATGATTGGTTGGATGTGGAATACGTCCAACCGATCATGCGAAGTCCTACATTAAAAATGACCAAACTATTGGTCACATCTCTCTTTGATGTTCCGCCATTTATTTTATCCCGCATTCATCTTTTTGTTTTATTTCGCATTTAACTTATATTTATCATTACTTTATTATTTCGCATTTATTTTCAGTCATTTATCTTCCTTTAATTTTTTGCACTTAGATTATTATTTATCGCTTCCGTTATTTATTGTTATTTCATCACATGCATTATCATATTTCATGTATACATTTGGTTAATGATTTTGTTATGTTAAATGGTCGGTGCTATCTATTACAGTATATTGGATGGAAATCCAGACGTAAATTCTGTAGCCGAATCCAAATAGACGGTAGTACTGTTCTCATGGCGGAAGAAGACAAGCACAAGACCGCCTTTGTCACTGAGTAGGGCACTTACTATTATAAGGTAATGCCATTTGGGCTCAAGAATGCGGGTGCTACTTATCAACGGATGGCCACTACACTATTCAACGACTTGATGCACAAAGAAATTGAAGTATATGTGGATGATATGATGGTGAAATCAGAGACAAGGATTGGGCATGTAGAAGCACTGGAGAAGTTCATTCAGAGGGTCGACAAGTACAACTTGCGGCTGAATCCCAAGAAATGTGTGTTTGGGGTAACATCAGGAAAACTACTGGGACATACAGTGGGAATGGGAGGAATAGAGATGGACTCTGAGAAGATCAAAGCAATCACAGAGATGCCACCATCAAAGACAGAAAAAGAAGTCAGAGCATTCCTTGGGAAGATCCAGTACATCAGTCGGTTCATTTCCAAGTTAACGTCAGTATGTGAGCCTATCTTCAAACGGTTGAGAAAAGATCAGCCAGTGAAATGGAATGAGCAATATCAAACAGCCTTCGACATGATCAGAGAATACATGGTAAAGCCTCCTGTATTGAAACATCTGAGACCAGACAGACCCTTTATATTGTATTTCGCCATAGAATCAAAAGCACTGGGGGCAATGATGGTACAGACAGATGAGACAGAAGTAGAGCATACAGACTACTATCTCGGTAAGAAGATACTTCCGTATGAAGCCCGTTATCAAGAGGTAGAGAAGATCTGTTTGGCAGTGGTATGGGCGTTTAGAAAACTGCGGCATTACTTCCCATCTTACAAGATCCAAGTGGTAGCCAAAGAAAATCCTTTGAAGTATATGCATTCAGTGTCTTCGCTAGTGGGGAAGTTGGGCAGATGGTTAGTGTTGCTGACAGAGTTTGACATTGAGTACCTCACCTCCAAAGTAATCAAAGGGCAAGCCATAACAGAGTTCCTGACATTGAAACCTATTGAAGGGGATCAGTATAAGTTTAAATTCCCAGATGAAGAGATCCAAGCAATAACAGTTCAAGGGTGGAAGATGTATTTCGACGGTGCAGTAAATTACAAAGGGGTCGGGATCGGGATTGTGATAGTGGCCCCGGAGGAGAAACATTTCCTTTGGCCAAGAGGTTGACGTTCAGAGTGACAAACAACATGGCTGAGTATAAGCATGTGCTTTTGGGTTAACTGCACTGATAGCCTTGAAGGCTGAGAGCGTGGAGGTCTACGGAGATTCGATGTTAGTAATCCGACAGATGCATGGAGAATGGGAACTGAAGGAAGAACGGTTGAGACCTTACCTTTTTTACCTTAGAAAGTTGGCACAAGCTATCCCCGATTGTAAGTTTCAACACTTGCCGCGAGAAGAGAATCAGATGGCAGATGCATTGGCTACACTTGCAGTGACTTGGGAAAATCCAGAGAAGTTAGTGATGAGACAGTTGGTATTGACAACAGAAAACAGACCCGTTTATGAGATAGAAAGAGTTCTGGAAGTGGAGATTGACGATGGTAAACCTTGGTATCATGACATTCCGAGGTACTTGGAACACGGGGAACTCCCGGAGGGAGCAGGCAGAAAAGACAAGATAGCTATTCAGAAGTTAGCTTCTCAGTATATGATTTTGAAAGGGGAACTGTAGAAGAGGCAAGTAAATGGTATTCAGCTGAAGTGTTTGAGAAAAGAAGAGGCTCAGAAGATAATGGAAGAAATACATACCGGGGTATGTGGTCCGCACATGAACATATTGAATCTGTCCCGTAAGGTTGTAAGACAAGGTTTTTACTGGTCGACCATGGAGACAGACTGCACAAAGATGGTAAAGCAATGTCATGATTGTCAAGTGAATAGTAACTTGAATCATTTTCCGCACACAGAGTTGCATGGGCTGTCAGAGCCGTGGCCTTTCTCAGCATGGGGAATTGATATGATCAGAGATTCGACCGAATGCGTCGAATGTGCATCGCTTTATAGTAGTGGTAGTAGACTACTTCTCAAACTAGGTGGAAGCTGAATCATTCCGCAATGTTATAGCAAAGCAGATGGTGAAGTTTATAGCTCGAAATCTCATTTGTCGGTATGGTATGCCGCACCATGTGGTTACAGATAACGGAGTTCAGTTTCAGAGAAAGACAAAGGCAATGCTACAGAAGTACGGGATTAGACATCACAAGTCATCACCTTACAGGCTGTAGGAAAATGGGGCAGTCGAGGCAGCCAACAAGACAATAAAGACAATATTGGCCAAGATGACAGAGAACTGCAGGGATTGGGCCGATAAACTACCGTATGCTTTGTGGGGGTACAAAACATCAGTGAGAATAGCAACAGGAGCCACACCTTACTCTTTGGTCTATGGAATGGAAGTAGTACTGCAAGTGGAAGTGGACATTCAGTCTATGAGGGTATTAGCAGAGACAGAGTTACCGGAACAAGAATGGGCCGCACAGAGGTTTGAACAGTTAAAACTACTGAATGAGAAGAGAATGAAGTCCTTGCATCACATGCAGATTTATCAGAAAAGGCTGGCCCGAGCATTCAACAAGAAGTTGCGCCCTACCAAGATCAGAAAGGGTGATTTGGTACTTAAGCAGTCCAGGCCGTCGACCACAGATCTTAGAGGAAAGTTCATACCTAACGGGGAAAGACCTTACATAGTGCAGTAAGTAATGGGAAATGGAGCAGTAAGACTGTTAGACTTGGAAGGAAATGAGTTCACCGAGCCGATCAATGTGGATAGATTGAAGCAGTACTTTACCTAAGGGAGTGAGGACCGAGCAGTCACCAAGGTAATTGGCAGAAGACCTAACCCGATAGGATAGGAAACTCATTCATGCATGCATACACGAAACATATTTAGCACTATTTTTGTGTTTGTTTTGTATTCACATGTTTCGAAAAAGAAAAGGGAAGCAGCAAAGACGAGCTAATCAGAAGCAGCGACAACACAGTATCAGTTTTGGGGATGAGTCCCAGGTGGCGAGGCCCATATCAGTATTGATATCAGATTCAGGGGGCGAGGCCCGCATCAACATCCACATCGGATTCAGGGTTGAGGCCCACATCCACATCAGCATCAGTATAAGCAGTTTTGGGGATGTGTCCTAGAGTTGTGACCCACATAATCAGTAGTTTTGGGATGCGTCCCAGGGTAGTGACCCACATTATCAGCAGTTTTGGGGATGCGTCCCAGGGTCGTGACCCACATTGTCAATGTTATTAGGATGCGTCCCAGGGTCGAGGCCCCTATTGTCGATTACAGTTATCGGGATGCATCCCAGGGTCGTTGGCCCCGTGCATCATTAGTTTTGAGATACGTCCCAGGGTCGTGACCAACATTGTCAGCGGTATTGGGATGCGTCCTAGGGTCGAGGCCCCCGTTATCGATTCCAGTTATTGGGATGCGCCCCAAGATCGAGGTCTAATACATCAGCAACTCAATTCGAGGCAGCAGACAAGTCAGGTGGCAACTGGCGAGCACACTACACAAGTCCCATCAAAGTGGGGGCGATTGTAGGCACTGTATTTTTGCATGTAAGTCCCGATGATGAGTCTCATTTGGAGGCACTAACTTTTAAGTCACGGAAGTCGCGGGAAATCAAATAAAACAGGTCATATGCCTAATTAATAAATCAAATAAACCTATTCCTAATTTAAACAAATCTTCTCCCCAATTAATTATATGTTTTCCTTATGAAATACTAATTAAATGGCATCTCTTTAATACACAAATCTTATTCCTTTTCAAATAAGATTAAACCTAGCCTTTTTCTAAAAAAGAAACACAAATCCAACTTTTAAGTCACGGAAGTCGCGGGAAATCAAATAAAACAGGCCACTATTTTGGTCGTTTAGGGGACTGTTTTGGGGGAGTTTGAGGGCTAAAGGGCTACTTTTTGGTGATTCTTCAGGGGGGTTTTGTGCAGTTTTTTAGTGTAGTTTTATGGTGATTTCTGGACTATTTTGGGGGTTAAAATTATGGCAAAATAGGCACTGCAGTGAGGCTGAATGCAGCAGTTTTATGGGTAGTGCAGTGGGCGTTTTGAGGTTTTGTTTTGGGCATGCAGTAGGGGCTATGTTTGGCCCTGTTTTACGTGACTATGGGACTGTATTTGGGGCTGTTTTAGCGTGAGTTTGGGGCTGTGAAGGAGGCTAGATGCAGCAATGGGAGGGTGTATTTGGTGGCTTAGGCGTGAATGGTGTAGAGTGAGGGAAGGTGGTTCACGGCACTAGGAGAGTGTTTTGGCTTTGAGGATGCGGCAATGGGGGCTTGGAGAGGTCTTGGGCGTGTGAATGAGCTCCAAAACCTTGTGATTTGTGTGAATGCTATGTGTATGAGCTAGGGTTGAGAAGGGTGGTGAAGGTCTCTTTTTATAGGCAAAGGGGTAGAGACTTTCCTTATTTGAATAGGAAAGAATCTACTATTGATAGTGATATCTATCTTATTGGTATCCATAAGGAAAAGATCTCCTAATTTAGATTGTGATTGGATTTTGATTAGGAAATGAATCTATGATATTTCTTTTAATTAGGAAGGGATATGACTTGATTTTAGCATGTGTTAAATATGCATATCCCTAATCTAGAGAGCTATGGGCGTGAATAAGGCTTATTGGGCATGGGCTTTTGGTTTGGTTTATGGCTTGGGTATTTAGTTTTGGTCTATGATTTGGTAGGTGGTTTGTGGGGGTTTGGGGCCGAGGATAAGCTTTGAAACAGAGATCCAACAAGAAACCGACGCTAAACAACGAGATTAAATCCAACAAAAATTCCAATTTCCAACTTTACCCTTCCAAAGTCCATTTCTCGTGACTTTCATAACTAAAGAGGTAGTGTCTCCATACGAGACTCATCATCGGGGCTTATATGCAAAAATACATTGCCTACAGTCGCCCCCACTTTGATGGGACTTGTGCAGTGTGTGACAATGACAATCCTATCAAAGTACGTGTAATGCATTTTTACTTACCTGGCTCGCCAGCTACCACTTAATTTACCATGCTGATATGAGTTGATTTGATTTTACTAAACCCCGTACCTAGGGCGCCGTGGTTACGTCTCCGTACCTAGAGTGCCGCAGTTTTCTGAATGCTAACCCCGTACCTAGGGTGTCGCAGTTGTCTGAATAGTCCACATGTCGTACCTGGCGTGTTAACCCCGTACCTAGGGCGTCGCTGTGGTCTAAATATCGTACCTGGCGTGTTAACCCCGTACCTAGGGTGTCACAGTTGCATCTCCGTACCTAGAGTGCCGTAATTTTCTGAATGATAACCTCGTACCTAGGGTGTCGCAGTTGTCTGAATAGTCCACATGTCGTACCTGGCGTGCTAACCCCGTACCTAGGGCATCACTGTAGTCTGAATGTCGTACCTGGCACGCTAACCTCGTACTTAGGGTGTCACAGTTGTCTAAATAGTCCACATGCCGTACCTGGCGTGTTAACCACGTACCTAGGGCATCGCTGTGTTCTGAATGCTAACCTCGTACCTAGGGTGTCGCACTTGCGTCTCCGTACCTAGAGTGTCCCAGTTTTCTGAATTCTAACCCGTACCTAGGGTGTCGCAGAATGGTGTCCCCATACCTGGAGTGCCGTATCTGGCAGAATTGATCTGATGTCTCCATACCCAGAGTGTCGTACCTGGCAAAACTGATCTGATACCTCCATATCTGGAGTGCCGCACCTGGCAAAACTGATCTGATGTCTCCATACCCGGAGTGTCGTACCTAGCTGATCTGATATCTCCATACCCGGAGTGCCGTACCTGGCAAAATTGATCTGATAATGATGCGGGCCTCGCCCACAGAATGCCATACCCGGTAGAAACTGATCTAAACCAATGTGGGCCTCGCCCCCAGAATGCCATACCCAGCAGAAACTGATGCTGAACTAATGTGGGTCTCACCCCCAAGATGCCATACCCGGCAAAAACTGATGCTGAACCAATATGGGCCTCGCTCCCAAGATGTCATACCCGACGGAAACTGATACTGAACCAATGTGGGCCTCGCCCCCGGAATGCCATACCCGGCAGGTCTACTATTGATGCTGATACTCTCTTACAACACATTGTACTGCGTCTCTTCGAGAAAATCTTGATAGCTAAACATATTTTTGTCCTCAACGGATGTTTCGCGTCAAAGCCAAAGAATCTTCAAAGTACTCGACATACTCAAATCCAATCGTCTGAATGGGTGATCTGAACTAGACTCCTAGTGTGTGTGTGTGCTAAGGCTCTTTCACAGCTTATTCCTTTAAGCAAGCCAACTTGATGATTTCGATTCGGAGAATCAGACCAGTGGGTCTAACCAACCTGGATGTCTTGATCACACTATGTGATTGCTTCAGCATACTCAACATGATATGGTCTTCCTTTTTTCTCTTGTCTCTTTCTTTTCATTTTGGACTTTTCTTTTTTTCTTTTTTTTTTCTTTCTCTTTTTCTTGACACGCCTACCCTTTAAGGTAGCATTTCTCCTCATGATGGTCCTAATACTCGCCCATGGGTAGCTTCACGCTTATCGGTTATAGGTAGTCTATTTCTTTTCTTTTCATTGCAGAGACTTTTCTTTCTTTACTTCCATCCATATCATGTCTCGTAGCATAAGCAAATCAAGGTGGACATCTAGGCAAACGGTCATTCACCGATCCACCATCTCTTGAACTAGTCATCTCATCAACGGCTCAGGCTTCTATTGTTGAGATACCTTTATCAAGTGCTTCATGAGTCTAGCTGAGATCAATCCATTCAAAATACCGGATAAGAGCGCGTCTTGCACTTCTCGTTTTTAAGGCTTCTCCCTACAACACACAATGTCATCACCGGACATATATCTAACTATCAAACTCACATGGGCCTCCCTTAGATTACTACATGAATCTTGACACTGATGTGGGCCGCAGCCCTAAGACTACTACTCGAATCTGATACTGTGCTTTTGCTATTTCTGATTGGCTTATTTTTACCGCTTTCTCTTTTCTGTCTTCGACACATGTTAACACAAAACAAAACAAACGCAAAAAAACACAAAAAAAGATGCAACATATGTTACGTGTATGCATGAGTTTTCTTATCCCGTCGGGTTAGGTCTTCTGCAGGTGACTATTCAGTCTTCTCAGGCAAAGTAAAGTTTCAATTTGTCAACGTTGATCGACTCTATGAACTCATTCCCTTCCAAGTCTGACAGTCTCACTGCTCCATTTCCCATTACCTTCTGAACAATGTAGGGTCTTTCCCAGTTTGGTCTGAACTTACCTCTCGGGCCTGTTGTCGATGGCTTCGACTACTTGAGTACCAAATCACCTTTCTTGATCTTGGAAGGATGCACCTTTTTATTAAATGCTCGAGCCAACCTCTTCTGATATATCTGCATGTGATGCAAGGACTTCATCCTCTTCTCATCCATCAATGCTAACTATTCAAACCTCTGCGAGGTCCATTCTCGTTCAAGCAACTCTGCTTCTGTAGTACCGCTTCTCAACTTCACCGGTAGTACCGCTTCCATTCCATAAACCAGAGAGTAAGGCGTAGCTTCTATTGCTGTCCTCACAGAAGTTTTGTACCCCCACAAGGCATATGGTAGCTTATCAGCCTAATATTTATAATTCTCTGTCATCTTCGCCAAAATTGTCTTTATTATCTTGTTGGCTACCTCGACTGCCCCATTAGCCTGCGGCCTGTATGGTGAGGACTTGTGATGGCTTATTCCATACTTCTATAGCATTGCCTTGGTTTCTCTTTGAAATTGGACTTCATTGTCCGTTACCACATGGTGCAGAAATAATACCGGTAAATGAGATTCCGAGCTATAAACTTTGCCATCTGCTTTGCTGTAACATTGCGGAATGATTCGGCTTCTACCCATTTTGAGAAGTAGTCCACGACCACAGCTATAAAACGGTGCCCATTCGATGCATTCAGTCGAATCTCTCCGATCATATCTATTCCCCAATCTGAGAAAGGCCATGGTTCTGACAACCCATGCAACTCTGTGTGCGGTAAATGATTCAAATTCCCATGTGCTTGACAATCATGACAGTGTTTTACCAGCTTCGCACAGTCGGCTTCCATGGTTGACCAATAAAAGCCTTGTCTCACAATCTTACGGTACAAGTTCAATCCATACACAAGCGGTCCACATACACAAGCGTGCACTTCTTCTATTATCTTCTGAGCTTCTTCCTTTCTCAAACATTTCAGCTGAACACCATTTGCCTGCCTCTTGTAGAGTTCTCCCTTCAGACTCACATACTGAGAAGTCAACTTTTGAATGGCTATTCTATTCTTTCTGCTAGCTTTTTCTAGGAGTTCCCCATATTCCAGATACCTCTGAATATCATGGTACCACTATTTTCCATCATCGACCTCTACTTCCAAGATTCTACCTATCTCAAAAACCGGCTTGCTTGCCGTTGTCAACACAAGTGGTCTCATCACCAATTTCCTGGATTTTCCCAAGTCACAGCCAATGTTGCCAATGCATCTCCCATCTGATTTTCTTCCCGCAGCAAGTGTTGAAATTTGCAGTCAGGGATAGTCTGTGCCAGACTTCTGAGATGGAACAAGTACGGCTTCAACCGTTCTTCTTTTAGCTCCCAGATACTCAAATGTGCTCAGGTTTTCTTCAGTTGCCTCAGCACTACGTCTCCCTCAATGGGCTCAGCATTCTTAGCCATTTCTCGGCCATCTATCAGCACTTCCTTCCCCTTTTCAGCAGTATCATTGTAAAAGCGCCCACTTCGGGTCATGCCTTTCTCTTCTTCTTCCTCACCACCACATGAGAAGTCTTCCTAGAAATCCTTCTTCTGTTCCACCTCATCTTCACTATTACTGTCCCAAATACCGAGGCAAAAGGCTATTTGGTCAAAGGTTCGGAGGATAAGGTCTTCTGGCAGGCCAGAGTTGATCATGTAAGTAGGTGGGGGGAATAGAGCTATAATTGGGCAGGGGGTTGCGGTGAGTGTTTGGTTGCTCCTTTTCGGGGTCTTTCGGGAGTCTATCAGGTCTTGGACTTCATGGAAAAGTCAGGCACAGTTATCGGTGTCATGGCCTTGCTGTTGGTGGAAATGGCAGAAGCGGCTCATGTTTAGGTTTGGTGGGGGAGGATTTGGGAGTGGTTAGGTTCCAGGGGTTTCAACAGCCCTTGCCTCAATAACTTCTCCAACAGTTTGGACAAAGGTCTGCCCAAGTTAGAAAAACACCTATTCTTTATGGCCACAACCTCTGCGGTAATAGGCTTAGCTCATGAGGATCCTCCGACAGTTTTCCTATTCAGACTATAGAACTTCCGATTCTCGGCTTCCTCTTCTTCAATATCCATTACAATTTCCCTCAGCTGGTAGAAATCTGCAATCATTAAAGTCATTCTCCTCAGTTTACCATAAATCGAGGGCTTAGTCCCCTTGATAATCATTTTAATCTGATCCTTCTCCGAAGGCCTTGTTTGTATTTTTAAGAGCTGGCTTCTCCAGTGATCCACGTACTCCTTAAAGCTCTCATCAGGCTTTTGTTTAGTGTTCTCCAAGTCACGGAGCGACAAGTCGATCACTAAGTCGGTAACATATTGCTTCAAGAAGGCATCAGCCAACTCCCACCAATCTTCTTTAACCTTATTCTCAAGGCTATGATACCAAACCACAGGTGCCCCCTCAAGGGACATCCCGAACATCTTATGGACTTGGCGTTGAGATAGGCCAACTGAACTCATCACCGAGACATACTGCCGCAAATGGACCCTCGGGTCCCCATTCCCATTAAACTTGGCAATATCAGGCATTTTAAACTGTGCTGGCATCTGCTCCTCAAAGGTCATTGAATCGTAATCCAGTAGATCATCATGTTTCCCCCTCATCTTACGGGTGACAGACTCCATCTGATCACAGAGCCTTTTTATTTCAGCCTGAGTCCCGGCTATCCTCCCAGCGGCATAGTCAGCCAAATCATCATCAAACATCAGAGCATCATCATTCAATCCATTTGGAGGGCTCTCCCGCCTCTCATTCTCATATCCTCTCGCAGCGCGGGGCACAACCATATTAGACATGGCGGTAGTCAAAGCTTGCAGTTGTTCAGTCATCTTGGTGAGATTAGCTTTCATCTGATCCATTTTGGAACCCTCGTTGACGAATTCACTCATATTCACTGATGGCCTTTTGATTAGTCTCCATTCTTCCCTAACCCAACGGGAATCTATGGTGTCTTTCAAGATCGTGTGTATGCGTGCAATGCATGTAATGCATAAATTCATAAGAAATTCTATACTAATTGGCCCATTGTCATTCTAAAGTGTTCAATCATATTATTGTGCGGCGTAAACTTGTCCCAGTTGAAAAGGCCCAACAGGTTTACACTTCGTGATGACATGGCTAAACTACTTCTAATGATAAGGGGCTCACACATAAAATGGCCCATCGACATTTCAGAAGCTTTTGGCCCAATTGTCAAAGGACATGGACTCATCCCAGTTTAAGTGGCCCAACAAATTCTCATCTTTTGGCAAAAGGTCCAACTGGATCCAAATGGCGACGGTCTGAAACATAAACGCAAAATAAATAATTCATATTAGTTCTACGGCTACAGTTCACATGTGGGTTTACGGGAGTGCGGACAAAGGCTCTCATTGACGAAGGATTGCCCATAACTAGGACTCCCCACTGAAGGGTTCAAGCGACCAAGTGAGCGCACCTTTTTTATACCTTACGGTACGTGCCAACGAGTTAAGATGTATGACTGACTGTCAAATGGATTTCTCTTTGTAGATTCCCCAGAGGGAGGGTGGAGCGAACTCTCTTAAATACCCAAGCCTCTTAGGCTCTTATCGCTTGGTGACAGGAATAAACAACAAGTCCTCCAAATTAGTCCATCACAACGAGCTGTGGGTAATGATTATCTAGGTGCCTTCACAGCTTTTCCTCGAAATGTAGTGAATGAAGGAAGACACCAAACCATCACATAGCTCAAAAAGTGCCTTTGATAAAGCCCATTTCATCCCACTATAGACACGATCAACTAAAGCATAAATCATAAACATCACAAGACATGATTTCAGGGCCGATTCTCGATCCCCAATGAAGTCACCAGACTGTAGGGCACAGAATGTTGACGACGCTGTTCTAGGCTCGCGGCCTAGGTGGGAGTACAAAATAGTCCATCGGGGAACTAAACCGGAGATATAACATGGAGTCGCCACCTAGTGTAAACCGAGAAAAAGAGATTTAAGGCAGCACTAACCCCTCGTAAGGGAAGACCTCAAATCGTTGGGTTCAGAATTGTCCCTTACTTATGTCACTTGTGATGATACGATTTGTGCAATAAACTAACTGAATCTATTCAACATCCATGCTCAAGGGTAATCTACGTCTAGTATGCATTCATCAAAATAACCAATAATCTAAGTTTGCATGCTCGAAAGTAAGTCTTTAAATGGTAAACACGCAATATCACATAATGAGCACATTGAGCCATTAAACCAAAATAAACAAATAACTATTTAAACATAATCACAAACTAAATAAAATACCATGCATAAAATAACATACTCATGCTTGATAATAAACAATAAACTAGACTACATCATGCTTTAAATAATAACTAAATAATCTACGAACTACATCATGCTCAAACACAAGTTTGGATGAGACGAAATATGTGTCTCTTAAGTGGTACGTGGCGTTGTATCCCGAGTTCAAACCGCATTACAGTCCATTCGGATTCGGCTACGGAATTTACGTCCGAGTTTCCATCCTATATACCACAAAAAGGAACACATATTCCGCTCATCCAACAATCACATCATGCCTCAAACGACTCTCATGCAATAATATTTTAAAATAAATGAAAGATAATAAATAGAAGGGTGCCCTCAGGTCTAACCTCTTTTGTCTTCTCACGAAAGGGCGTTACACGTCCGTTGGAAAGGTGAATGATCCGTAAATTTTTCGATTCACGAACTCAATGTTTTTCCCCGCTGTTTTACTGTTCGGGCTGCTATTTTCACTTCGTTTCACTGCTATTTTACTGCTGTATTTCAGGCCACTATTTTGGTCGTTTAAGGGACTATTTTGGGGGAGTTTGAGGGCTAAAAGGCTTCTGTTTTTGGTATTTTAGAGGGGTTTTGTGCAGTTTTTAGTGCAGTTTTGGGGTGATTTCTTGACTGTTTTGGGGGTTAAAATTACGACAAAAATTATCAATGCAGTGAGGCAGAATGCGGAAGTTTTATTGGCAGTGCAGTGGGCGTTTTGAGGTTCTTTTTTGGGCGTGTAGTAGGGGCTGTGTTTGGGGCTGTTTTGCGTGACTTTGGGACTGTATTTGGGGTTGTTTTGGCGTGAGTTTGGGGCTGTGAAGGAAGCTAGATGCGGCAATGGGAGGGTGTATTTGGTGGCATAGGCGTGAATGGTGTTGTAGGCATTGCATTTTTTCATATCAGCCCAATGATGAGTCTCGTTTGGAGACAACTACCTCTTTAGTCATGAAAGCCGCGGGAAACAGACGTTGGAAGGGTAAAGTTGGAAAACACTCCAAGTTGTTTAGCTTCGGTTGCTTGTTGGACTTCCGTTTCAAAGCTTAATCTTAGGCCCAAAACCCCCATAGACCACTTACCAAGCCCAAACCAAACCCAAAATACCCAAGCCCATCAAGTCAAACCAAGTCCACGCCTAGGGGATGTGATCACACCAAATGCCTTCTTATTTAAGTAAATGCATATTTATCACATGTTTAAATTTGCAAAATCCTTACCTAAATAAAAAAAATCAAATCAAATCCCTACCAAATCAAATCCAATCACCACCCCAAATAAGGAGATCAATTCCTTATTAAGGAGATGTCACCATCAATAGAAATCTTATTCCTAATCGGATTAGGAAAGCCTCATCTCATTTGCCTATAAAAAGAGACCTTCACCCTCATTCACAACCCTAGCTCACATACCTCTTTCACAAGCCTAAAGCACTCATTCAAGCCCTCTTGTGCACGCCCAAGCATCCCCCTGAAGCCTCCCTTGCCGCACCACCAAGCCAGGAAACCTAGGATTGCAGCATCCATCTCTCCTTCATCCCTAGCATTCACGCCCAACACCCTTTTCACAGCCCCTTCTGCCGTAATTCAAGCCACTCATCACAGTCCCAAAACACACCAAAACAAGCCTCAATATAGCCCTAAATTCGCACAAACAACCCCACACACTGCCCTTCAATTCACGCCTAAACAGTCCAGAAAACACTCACTGCACTGCACCTTTACTGCCACGAATCAGCCCACTGACCTGATCATTTTTGCAGTGATTTTAGCCCTTAAAATAGTCTCCGAAACAACTAAAAACTTTACTAAAAAACTGCACAAGACCCCCCTAAAAAATCACCAAAAACTGCACCCCTTTGGCCTCCCAAATCACCCGAAACAGTCCACTAATCGACCAAAACAGTGACCTGAAATGCAGCAGCAAACCAGCAGCAAAACGGACTTAAAACAGCAGCCCAAGCATCAAAACAACGAGGAAAAACATTGAGTAAACAAATCGGAAAAGTATCGGATCATTCGCCCTTCCAACGGACGTGTAACGCCCTTTCTTGAGATGACAAAAAGGTTAGACCTGAGGGCACCTTTTTACTATCTTCTTTCGTTTTATTTTATTTATTTTAAAATATTATTGCATGAGAGTCATTTGAGGCATGATGTGATTGTTGGATGAGCGAGATATGTGTTCCCTTTTGTGGTATATCGGATGGAAACCCGGACGTAAATTCCATAGCCGATTCCGAATTGACGGTAGTATGGTCTACACTCGGGGATACAACGCCACGTACCACTTAAGATACACGTATCTCGTCTCATCCAAATTTGTATTTGAGCATGTCATAGTTCTAGGTTGTTTATTTATTATTTTAAGCATGATTTAATTTAGTTTTGTTATTTAATTTTAAAGCATGATTATGTTATTTAGGCATGTTGTTTCTTTACTCGTTATGCATGATGTTTAGTTTAGTTTATATTCATGTTTAAATAATTATTTGTTTATGTTGGTTTGATGGCTCAATATGTTCGAAGTGTGATATTGTGTGTTTTTTGTTTAAAAACTTACTTTCAAGCATGCAAACTTAGATTAGGATTTATTTAGCGGAAGCATGTTAGATCTAAGTGACCTTTGAACATGATTATGTTGGACAAAATGACCCATAGCGTCACTATTTGCACAGATCATTGTGTTGTTGTAGCAAATTAACTATGTGACAAGGAAATTGCACTCTCATCATTTGTGATTAGATCACCATAGATATATAAATGAAGAGAGGTCCCTATGATTAGTTCCTGGACTGAGAATGATATGAGACAGTATCAGTCCCCGAAGGATTAATCGTTAAATATCCCTAGCCGAAGTGTTATCGAGACAGGACATCGATGATGCGGAATAGGCTAGTATTGACTTGTGTGCATGTGAGGGCACAACGGCATAGTTCTCATATGCATAAGTATTGGATACTTATGCAAGTGCGATAGGAGGTCGTGTTTCACCGATGGTACGGGAAACAGCTTCGCTCTGGATAGACCCTTCGGAATCCCATTGGTATTATGACTATGTGTCTATGTGAGGTCGAAATCAAGGTAGGTGTGTATAGTCTTAACCTGAGACTTACATCTCTAATACTTACGATAATCGGTAGACTTTAGTCTTGGTGGTACAGGGCTTTAACCGGTTCTGCGTACACCACTTCTGGGTTTATCAGAGAGTCGTAGTGTATTGGGTGTGATGTCAAGACGAAAGTATCACTTCAGTCATATTGGAGATGATGTCACGCAGGATACGGTATTAGTGCTCTTAAGTGATGCGCATCCAATCGTGATATTATGACCAGGTCATGAATATCCGATTATAGAGACTAGTTACCAGACATCCGACATGTGCTTCGGACGGGGCAGACACTTATCCAGCCCCAGCCCTAGCACGTGACTATCCGATACTGGGCCGATATACACAATACATTTATATACTACGCTTGATACAGATCTTAGATATTCTTAATGGATATGTCCGGAGAATTGGGTAGACTTGGTGCTTTGCTAGGAGTCAGCCTTGTCTCGTAAATCGGTAGAACGTAGTACTTGGTATGTACGTGACTCGGATACTCCGACGACCGTATTTATAGCCAACTTATCCGAGGATCTCATGGGTCGCTTCCCAATAATCCACCGATGACGCACCAACTCGCACTCTTGTATAATCTGGGATTATATAGAAGAAGAGAAAATTAATCTAGGATTAATTACGGAGATATTTTATCTAGGATAAAATATCGTCTAGAGAGAGATAACGATAATTCGGAATTAATCGATTAAATTAATATATTCGATATATATTAAAAAAATTAGATTTCGACGCGGAATTAAAATTAGATTTTAATTCGGGCAAACGAATTAATTTAGAATTAATTCGTTAGCGACGTGAATAGTGAATTCCTAGGCGTAATCATTTAATTACGACGCGACGGAAAATTGTTAATTTGGAATTAATGAACCCGAGCCCGAGTGTGATTGCGAGCGCATTCGTATTTCGAATTCGAGTGCGGCGACGCAAGTCACATCAAGCGTCAAATCATTCATCACATCAAGCGTCAAATCAATGTCACTTTGAGTGATGTGATTGATTGATGTGATTGATTGATTGAAAGACATGTCACTTTATTAAGTTGATATGACTTAAGTTGATGTGAATAGTGGATGCAAGTGGTTGGAAAGCATCTTTTGCTTTTGGCTCCAACATTTTGCTTGATTTTGAATTAAATTAAAATGGTAAATCATTTTATATTTTGGAAATATAAAAGGTAAATTGATTTACACTTTTGCATCCAACCATTACAACTTTCTTCTCTCTCTTTTCTCTCTTCTCCTCACGCCATTACCCAATTTTCTTCACTGGTTTTGAACCAGAAATGGCGTGTACTTTAGGGAAGCTTAGAGTGGTTTTCATGGTGAGAAATCAAGTGCTAGCACACTTACGAGTCTTGCGAAGGTGGTAGGGAGGTTCACCCATGAGCCGGGATCCGTTAGACGAGGCTTGGAGCTCCGTTTTCTCAGCTCAAAATTGAAATTTGAAGGCAGTGGACTGGTCAGATTTGGCGCCCTTGGCAGTGAGTTTTATGGGTTCGTTCGTCTTCAAATTGACTCAACCGATTGATGTGAGTATTCCGCTACCTCCGTTGATGTATTCACACAAGGTTTCATGTCTTGTTTGATCTTGGAACCTAGATTAATTACCAACAATGGCATCAAGAGCTTAGGTTCAAGCATGAATATTGTAGGGCTTAAAATTTGGGTAAATGTTTGTTGAGCATGATTTGAATAAATTGATTGTTTAAGTATGCTTATAACATGTTTAATTTCATTTTGGTTGGACCAATTTGTTGAAAAATGATTTGGAATTATTTTCCCAAAATTGATGACCTTGGCCGAATGGTATGGTGAATTTTGGATTCTTGGAATTTTTTTGATTTTGATTCATTGGATGAGTTAGAATCATGTAGGATGATGTTAATTTAAGACGAATTGGATTGGATTTTGAATTGAACATAAATCCCCAATTTGCTTCACTTGGCTGAATGGTATAATGCCCTAATGTCTTGGTATTTTTTGATTTTATGACATTGGATGTGTATGAAATCATTTAGGATGTTGATTTAATGTCGATTGTGGGTTCGATTGGATTGAAACCAAATCAGACACAAAATCCCTCATTGGCCGAGACTAAAGAAGCATGTAATGGGTTTGATTTTTTCATTTATGTGTTGGACATGTGATAATGATAATGAGCATGATTAATTGGACTAATATGGTGTTTTAGAAATATTGATTTAGTTGATTAATCATGTAATACACTTTAGTTTAATTGAATATGAAATTGGATTTTGTATATTTAATTAATTGGGCCTAATTTTGGAAATTGGACTTTAAAGTTGTATTTGGGCCTATTGGGCTTGATTTATCAAGTTTGGTTTAGGCCAAGTGGATTGGATCCAATTGGGCCCAAAACCTTAACCATAAAGCCCAAATGCGACTAATGAACCTTTAAAGTTCAATTGGGCCTAATGGGCCAAGATTGATTTATGGGCTTATGGGGTAAATCCCGGATTGGACTTTGGTTATCGGTCTGACCCGAGTTGACCAAAAGTCCACGCCTTAAGAAATCAATTAAAAGCCCATTGGACTTTAATTGAATTGACGTTGGACGTTAATCGGTCTTTGAGACGCGTTACGATTAAATTTGGAATTTAAATCGTAAAAGGTTTATTAATAAAGTGTAATGTTTAATTTGGAATTGAATAGTGAATTAGTATTAAGTACATGTTAAATTAGATTTAATAATGTAGTTTAATTTAATTCATGAATTCGTACTTCAAGTACTTATTCGCAAAAACGAGTTTGACTCGAACAAAATCAAATCGTTGTTTGAACATTGGATGATCACTTATTATCAGATTAATTAATTTGATTAGATTGATTGATAGCATGCTTATGTGTGTGAATATGTGGTTGTGTTGAATGAATAATGTATATCGGATGGATATTAGATGGGTGGGCAATTTTAGAAATTGTTGTAATAAATTTGATTTATTAAATTGGACCTGCGTGTCCAGCCTTATCACCTTCATTCTCTTTGTATTCTCTTCTCACCTATTCCCATCTATGTAATGACGTTTCTTTAGAAGTGTAGTGTAACGGGTAGAAGTAATACTAGTGCTAGCATGAGTGAGAAAGGGAGAGATTTGATCTAGGTTCAATGTAAAGTATCCATCCGCATATCATTATTATTTAATTTTCATACTCGCTTTATTATGTATTTAGAATGCATGTTTAAGGGTGTATGATGATGAGACCTTAACAAAGATAATTAAATTGGTAGCCAATTTGCACGCGAAAATCCCTCATTAAATATCAAGCGTTATTTTCCTTCCATTGAGTGATTCTTGCTCAAGATCCGAGATTGCAGGGGTTGTTGGCCAAAGTCAAGCCCTTGTCCATCGAAGATGTGCTTTAATCACAAGGCTTTGTTCCATATCGGTGTCGTGTCCAAGTTGTGGTTTGTTGGCCAAAGTCAAGACCACTTCTTGTCCATTGACATTGATTACAAAGCTTCCATGTCAATGGGTCCGCGCTTGACTGGGATCACTAGGTTTGTTGTGCCAAAGCCAAGGCCTAGTTGATTCAGAGGAAAAAGGTTAGGGTATATATTCGATATATAGGCATATATTAGATATATGTTTGGGACTTGGAAGTCCACCTACTGGATCTAGGAGTTGGATGGATCCAATTGATCTTCGAGATCTACCTAGTTAATTATCATACAATTTGTTGGCCAAAGTCAAGATTGTGTGACATTTAACGGGATCCTAGCCCACTAGGAAACACGGTTTCCCGAGTACTCGACAGAGGGTTAGAGGCTCGACGAAAAATAGTGGGAGGCAAGAATTGAATTTGCAATATTCGTTCAATTACTCGCCATACGCGCTCAAACAAATATCACTCGTCAAATAAATTAAAAGTATTAGTTTGACTAATATTTAAATTGTTGTTTTAATAAGCAGTTGGACTGTATTATAGTTGATTATATAATTGAATTATAGTAATCATATATTTGAATTAATTAATTTCGATTTACAGTTGATTTTATAATTGGATTATAGTAATCAATGTAATTGAGGTTAATTAATTTAAATCATATTTGATTGTATAGTTGGACTATGATAATCATTATAATAAATAGTACCTATATAAATTGATTAAATGGTAGACTATTGAAATCAAGAAAGAATTGAAAAGTTGAATATTTAAAATATATATAATCCTCGGATTAAATGTTTTAAATGATTTAATTTTCAATTGGGAATAAAAATAGGTTACTTTATTTGATAAAATAACTTATTTACCTATGCCCATAATTAAGCGAATAAGTAGAGCATAAAATCTTTGGAAGATTTATGTGATGATGACTTTAGTGCTTAATTTAATATACTTGACAATAAATCTATTTTAAAGTCAAAGTTTGCAATTGGGCAAGTTGCACAAGGTGCATATCGTTTCGATATTCCGAACCCAAGGCTTGGCCAAGGTTTGTGAATATTGAAAAGATAATTGACATATCCAAAGTGACTACCATTTGGATATGGAAGACACGAAGGAATTAAAGAAAGGGCGAGGCTCTAACTTTAAAAATATTTGTCAAAGTTATGTTCACTACTAGTATTGAAATTGGATTTTAAATACATAGAGTGGTACATAAAATATATGTATTGATGTTCAGAATCCGCTATGAGCTGGATACTGACTTCAAGCCGAGATTTCTCTGCGAATCGGAAACGGGACGAAAGTCGCTGTTTCGACCGTAGATACCTAAGTTTAAAAACAACCTAGGGTATGTACTTAAATTAGGAAATGTTATGATGTAACTAGTTTGACTAGAGACATTATCTCTATATCAGTGTTTAATCTTATGCGGATAAAACCTTTATATTCTAGAACACTAAGTGTTTCATTATATAAAGATGATACTGAGATAAATACATTAGATGTAAATAACAGAATTTATATTTTGAAATAATTAAAATCTCAAACATATAAAATGACAAAATAAATAGCTCAAATTGATTTGATCAATAGAGACTTATTTGTGGCATTGTTGTCTAGGACACAATTAAACAAGACTCGTATATCCACACTTTGAAGAGTGGGGTACTAGGACTGATTTGACTATTCAAATAAGGTCTGCGAATTTAGTTTATTAGGTAAAATACCTAAAATACTATTACTTGGTAATAGTAAAAGGGCCACCGATCTGTAGCCCTATTCATGGTGAAGTTAGTGGGCCCATATCTAGCTAGATTAGATGTGAACATGAATATTTCGTGACCTTAACGGATGTGGCATCACGTTGTGTTATGTGTTTCTTTTGAAGAACACAGATCGGAAACTTTTGAAGTTTCGACACGAAATGAATAAACAGATCAGCTATAGTATTATTCCGCCACGATTAGACCGTAATGGAAAATACTTAAGCGGTAAGTTTCATACGTAAATGAAAGAGTACGGTATTCTTTCATATGAGGACTCCTCCGAGACACGTCAGTTAGACGGTGTGTCCGAACTAAAACCGAATTTTGTTGGACATGATAAGGTTTATCACGAGTCGCTCTGAGCTACTGTTTCTTCAATAGGATATGTATTAACAGTGCAAAACTTATTTAGATAAGGTTCCATATAAATCTGTTTGACAGATATCATGTAGGATATGAACAGGAAAGAAACGAGGTTTCTCATTCCTGATAATTTGGGTATGCCAGGCATAACGTTTGGATGATACCAAACTAAAAGACCCAAATTGGATAAGTGCCAATATAGGTTATCCTAAGGGAAACCTTAAGTATAGTACTTGTAAATCTCACATGAGAACAATGTGATTGTTGCTCACCATGCGGTTTTCCTGAGAGGAATACCGATATGCAGTGGTCAGTGGGAGGATATTGATACTCGATGAAAATCGGAGTAATACTGTTCAGGCACGAAGACCTTAATGGAACACAAATAGTTCATCTATGATGAATCTATACCATTATCTTAAAATACACAAGAAACTAGTAGATCGGATAGAGTCAGAAACAACCTAGGGTATGGGTTTTCTGATTTCACCTCATAGAGATGTCTTAATCTTATGAAGGTATATCCACCACTACGTTTTGAGGAAGTGATACGAGGTATCGACTCCCTATTATGGGCAAAGGTGCCATGAGTCCGAAATGGATTCCATGTATAACACTATTTTGGATACTAATTGTTGTACCATAAGGCATTGTGCCTATTGGTGCATTAAACGTCTTCAAGGAAGACATACATGGAAGGCATCATACCAACGTACAAAGCTGGGCTTTTGACGGAAAGGTATCGTTATCGACATTGTGTTAATAACGGTTCAACCTTTTACCTGTTGCCATGGTAAATCCATTTTGAAAATGCTTGTTGATAACTGCGTATTTCATTTATGAAATGTGTCAGTTACAGATCAAAATCGCTTTCCTGAAAAGGAAACCTTTTGGAGGATGTTTACACATCCTGACGATTTTGTATAACCAACAAACAAGGTTTGCGGGTTATTCGATCCATGTTTGGATTGAAGCAAGCATAAGGTTCTTGGAACTGACGTTTTGAAATAATCATAATGGTTTATGATTTGACTCAAAATGAAATAATTCTTGTGTATATATGGAGGTTAGTGGGAGGGCACTGACAGTGAAATTCCCATAAAGCTATTGTTGAAAGCTTGGCTTTCATAGATATTCTTTCAATAGAAATTCTCCGTAGAATTCTGGGGAGTAACAACCTTTATTCGAGGAATAAAGATCTACTGAGATAGATTTGGAGTTTGTTAATACTCTCTGGGAAATTGTACATTTAAAATGTATTTGATAGGGTGTCTCATACGCTTCGAGCATATGGAGTCACGATCAGGTCAATCCAAGTGATAGTCACTGGATTGAAGATTAAGAACATCTGTTAGTATCTGAGAGAACTAAAGATGTTGTCTTAAACTATGGAGAAGGAGAACTTGAAGTGACTGGGATCACTGCTGCAAGTTTCCAAACAATTAAATATTATGGTACTATAAAGTTTGAATAACACGGGACAGTGAGCTGGAAATCTTCCGAGCAAGATAATTGTTGCCGAATAAACAACAAAATGCGGATTATTGCTGCAGCTGAGGCAGCAATAGAAGCCATTTGGATCGAAAATAAATATAATTAGATTAGATATAGTTCTTTTAGCAGCTGAGCTAGGCGTCAGCACATGCTAAGGAATTAAAGGTCTCATCGACGATCCAGATATATACTTCTATATCATCTGATTCGTTCGGATCATACATCGTGGCGATGTGATGATCGTGTAAATCGCATCAGACGATAATCAAACAATCCACTGACGAAATCCTTTCCTCAGTAATTTGAGCGAACCATACATAGTTCGGGTGTGGGACACTTGAGTGACTGGCTATGTGCCAAGTGGAGATTGTTGGACAAAATGACCCATAGCGTCACTATTTGCACAGATCATTGTGTTGTTGTAGCAAATTAACTATGTGACAAGGAAATTGCACTCTCATCATTTGTGATTAGATCACCATAGATATATAAATGAAGAGAGGTCTCTATGATTAGTTCCTGGACTGAGAATGATATGAGACAGTATCAGTCCCTGAAGGATTAATCGTTAAATATCCCTAGCCGGAGTGTTATCGAGACTGGACATCGATGATGCGGAATAGGCTAGTATTGCACTTGTGTGCGTTGTGAGGGCACAACGGCATAGTTCTCATATATATAAGTATTGGATACTTATGCAAGTGCGATAGGAGGTCATGTTTCACCGATGGTACGGGAAACAGCTTCGCTCTGGATAGACCCTTCGGAATCCCATTGGTATTATTACTATGTGTCTATGGGAGGCCGAAATCAAGGTAGGTGTGTATAGTCTTAACCTGAGACTTACATCGCTAATACTTACGATAATCAGTAGACTTTGGTCTTTTGGTGGTACAGGGCTTTAACCGGTTGCGTACACCACTTCTGGGTTTATCAGAGAGTCGTAGTGTGTATTGGGTGTGATGTCAAGACGGAAGTATCACTTCAGTCATATTGGAGATGATGTCACGCAGGATACGGTATTAGTGCTCTTAAGTGATGCGCATCCAATCGTGATATTATGACCAAGTCATGAATATCCGATTATAGAGACTAGTTACCAGACATCCGACATGTGCTTCGGACGGGGCAGACACTTATCCAGCCCCAGCCCTAGCATGTGACTATCCGATACTGGGCCGATACACACAATACATTTGTATACTACGCTTGATACAGATCTTAGATATTCTTAATGGATATGTCCGGAGAATTGGGTAGACTTGGTGCTTTGCTAGGAGTCGGCCTTGTCTCGTAAATCGGTAGAACGTAGTACTTGGTACGTACGTGATTCGGATACTCCGACGACCGTATTTATAGCCAACTTATCCAGGGATCTCATAGGTCGCTTCCCGATAATCCACCGATGACGCACAACTCGCACTCTTGTATAATCTGGGATTATATAGAAGAGAGAGAAAATTAATCTAGGATTAATTACAGAGATATTTTATGTAGGATAAAATATCGTCTAGAGAGAGATAACGATTAATTCGGAATTAATCGATTAAATTAATATATTCGATATATTAAACAAAATTAGATTTCGACGCGGAATTAAAATTAGATTTTAATTCGGGCAAACGAATTAATTTAGAATTAATTCGTTAGCGACGTGAATAGTGAATTCGCTAGGCGTAATCATTAATTACGACGCGACGGAAAAATCGTTAATTTGGAATTAACGAACCCGAGCCCGAGTGTGATGCGAGCGTATTCGTATTTCGAATTCGAGTGCGGCGACGCAAGTCACATCAAGCGTCAAATCATTCGTCACGTCAAGTGTCAAATCAAATGTCACTTTGAGTGATGTGATTGATTGATGTGATTGATTGATTGAAAGACATGTCACTTTATTAAAGTTGATATGACTTAAAGTTGATGTGAATAGTGGATGCAAGTGGTTGGAAAGCATCTTTTGCTTTTGGCTCCAACATTTTGCTTGATTTTGAATTAAAGTAAAATGGTAAATCATTTTATATTTTGGAAATATAAAAGGTAAATTGATTTACACTTTTGCATCTAACCATTACAATTTTCTTCTCTCTCTTTTCTCTCTTCTTCCTCACGCCATTACCCATTTTCTTCACTGGTTTTGAACCAGAAATGGCGTGAACTTTAGGGAAGCTTAGAGTGGTTTTCATGGTGAGAAATCAAGTGCTAGCACACTTACGAGTCTTGCGAATGTGGTAGGGAGGTTCACCCATGAGCCGGGATCCGTTAGACGAGGCTTGGAGCTCCGTTTTCTCAGCTCAAAATTGAAATTTGAAGGCAGTGGACTGGTCAGATTTGGCGCCCTTGGCAGTGATTTTTATGGGTTCGTTCGTCTTCAAATTGACTCAACCGATTGATGTGAGTATTCCGCTACCTCCGTTGATGTATTCACACAAGGTTTCATGTCTTGTTTGATCTTGGGACCTAGATTAATTACCAACAATGGCATCAAGAGCTTAGGTTCAAGCAAGAATATTGTAGGGCTTAAAAGACCTTCAGCGAACATGAGTGAATCCGTCAATGAGGGGTCTAGAATGGATCAGATGGAAGCTAACTTCGTCAAGATGACTGAAAAACTGCAAGCTCTGACTACTGCCATATCTAACATGGCTGTGCCCCGCGCTGCGGGAGGATCTTAGAATGAGAGGTGGGAGAGCCCTCCGAATGGATTGAATGATGACGCTCCGGTATTTGATGATGATCTGGCTGAGTATGGTGCCGGGAGAATAGCCGGAACTCAGGCTGAAATACAGAAGCTTCGGGACCAAGTAGAAACGATTACTTGAAAGTTGAAGGGAAATAATGAGGACTTGTTGGACTATGATACTATGACTTTTAAGGTGCAGTTGCCCGCCCACTTCAAAATGCCTGATATTGCTAAGTTCAACGGGAACGGAGACCCGAGAGTCCACTTGAGGCAGTATGTCTCGGTGATGAGTTCGGTGGGCTTGTCACAACGTCAAGTCCAGAAAATGTTTGGAATATCACTTGAGGGAGCTCATGTGGTATGGTACCATAGTTGGAGAAGCAGCATTGAAGAAATATTAGAGAGAGTTGGCTGACACCTTCCTAAAGCAGTATGTCACTGATCTGGAAATTGACCTGTCCCTCCGTGACTGGAGAATGTCAAACAAAGACCGGAGGAGAGTTTTAAGGAGTATGTGGATCGATGGAGGGGCCAATTACTAAAGATGCAGACAAGGCCATCGGAGAAAGATCAGATAAAGATGATCATTAAGGGAACCAAGCCCTCGTGGACTTTCGGCAGCTGAGGGAAACCGTTATGGATATTGAGGAGGAAGAGGCCGAGAATAGGAAGTTCTATAATCTGAATAGTAGAGCTGTGGAGGATCCTCATGAACCAGGTCTGTTACCGCGGAGGTTACGGCTATAAAGAACAGGCGTTTCTCTAACCTAGGCAGGCCCTTGTCTAAAGTGCTGGAAAAGTTAGTAAGGCAAGGACTGCTGAAGCCTTTGGAAACCAGACCACTCCCAAATCCTCCCCCATCAAACCTAGACATGAACCGTTACTGCCATTTCCACCAACAGTATGGCCATGACACAGATAATTGCACCCGTCTTCACCATGAAATCCAAGACCTGATAGACTCCCGAAAAATCCCTGACCCAGAAAAAGAGCAACCAAACACTCACCGTAACCCCCTAACCAATTATCACTCAGTTCCTCCACCTACCTACATGATAAATTTCGGACTTCCAGAAAACCTTGTCCTCGAAACCCTTGACCAGCAAGCCTTCTGCTGGGAACCTGGGATAATAGTGAAGATGAAGTGGAGCAGAAGAAGAATTTCTGGGAGGATTTCTCAAGTAGCGACGAGGAAGAAGTGAAAGGTATGATCTGAAGTGGTCATTTCTATAATGATGCTACTGAGAAAGAGAAGGGAAATGAAGTCCTGGAGGAAGGTCGTGAGGTAGCCGAGAATACTGAGAAAGCCGAGGGTGGTATAGTGCTGTAGCAGTTGAAGAAGACTCGGGCACATCTGAGCATCTGGGAATTATTGTGTGCATCCGGAGAACACCGGCGGGCTATGGTGGAAGTACTGAGTAAAATAGTAGTACCGGAAGATGCTAATCCGGCTATGTTTGTGGGATCAGTGCAGAAGGAGGCCGTACAGATAACCTTCTCTGATGAGGAGCTCCCGACTGAAGGGGAGAAATCACAATAGGCCCCTCTTTATCTGAGCTGAAGTGATGGGAAAAAGAACTTCTTGTGTGATGGTGGATGACGGCTCATCCATCAATGTGTGCCCATTAAAGATCTTGGCCAGGCTGGGTGTGAAGCCAATAGATTTGAATCCCTCGAATCTGACTATTAAAGCCTATGACGATAGTAAACGAGGAGTCGAGGGCACTTTTTCCGCAAAGGTCAAGGTTGGGCCTGTCGAGGATGAAGTGGAGTTTACTGTGCTGGACATTCCGGCCACATTTACCTTGCTATTGGGAAGGCCTTGGTTTCACAGGCTCGGAGGTGTACCTTCTACCTTGCACCAAATGATCAAATTCCCGCATGAAGGGGAGATTGTTACTATACTGGCCGAAGTAGATAATGTCGTTGCTGCCTTGGAGATCCAACCTTTTACAAGGTTCCAAGTGACAGCCCAGATAGCGGTAACATTTGAGGAATGGGTAGACCCCAAAGTGGCGAGGATCATAGAGAAGATGAAATTCGAGCCAAGCCAAGGCTCAACGTTGCCAGATTTTAAGGGGTATAAAACCCGAAGGGGCTTGGGGTATCAATCCAATGAGGATAAACCGAAGGCCAAGAAGAAATGGTCGGATTTGTAGGAATACTTCGTGAAAGCCTCGGGATATCAGGGAGAACCTGAACCAGTGGAGGTGAACGGGATAGTGGTGCCCGGATTTGAGATCTTCCAGGACCTGTTGGGAGAAAGGCCGCTGGTCGGAGAAGAAAGAAAGAGGATGAAAAGTGGGAAGAGGAACTTATGAAGCTGGAGACCTTGACCCTAGATGAGAAGAAGAACCTGAGAATGATCTTGTTGTAGAGGAGGAAATACCTATAGATGATGAGGATATTTACCTCCCAGATTTGTTTGAGTGTACTCCTTCTATTGTTGGTAATAAAGACAATAATTTCGCTTTTTTGGCTGAGTCTTCTCTTTTTACCTTGCATGATCTGAGTATATTTGATATCAACTCCACCAAGACAAATACTTTTAACCTTGGAACACCCGAGAATCCCAGAGAGATTCTGATTGCGAGTGAAGTCATCGCCGAAGAGCGGGGAAGAATCTGGAAGAAGTGTTGGTAAAATACGCCAAAGTGTTTGCTTGGTCTTACGAAGACATGCCTGGTGTCGATAGAAGTATAGCCCAACAAGCGATACAGACTTACCCAACATGAAGCCGGTAAAGCAAAAGCTCCGAAGGATGAGACCCGAGTGGGCCGAGAAAGTCAGGGAAGAGGTCAAGAAGCAAAAAGATATGGGATTCCTGGAAGTAGTGAAATACCCCGAGTGGTTGGCCAACATTGTGCCTGTACCGAAGAAAGACGGAAAGGTCAGAATGTGTGTCGATTACAGAGATCTTAACAAGGCATGCCCAAAAGATGACTTTCCTTTGCCGCATATTGATGTGCTTGTGGATTGATAAGTGCATGAAAGTGTACTTAGAACACTGCTAACTTAGCTTCATTATCATATGTTTTAATCTTAATTAGAGTCATTTTATGCTTTGTTAATAGGAAGTCATGGATCAAAGAGAATGGAGCAATTGAACATGTTTCAGAGCCTAACAGACATATCGGACGCACGCATGAGCATCAGGCGCGCATTGAAATTAAAAAGGCTATAACTTTTGATTTAGAAAGAGTTACGAGACCCATATTATATCGATTTGCATCTACTCGAGGAGATCTAGTCAATTGAAGCATCCTTCAAAGCTGCTGGCGCGTCTAGAGGCTCGGCGCACGTCGCGACGTGAAACTGCGATTTCAGGATTTTGTGCTGTGTGTTTTTAATACAATTTAGGGTTTCAGGACTTTTCTATATAAATCCAACTTCGTCCCAAACCCTAGAGGAGGAGAAAATCAGAGAGAAACAGAGGAAAAACACACAAAAATAGCCAAAAACATAATTCATAGAGAGGAAGAACGAAGAACTTGAAGGAAATCATGACGTCTCTCCGCTCTATTCAGGCTGCATCTCTTTCTTCCATGAAGAACTAATCTCCTAGGCAAAGCTAAGGATGAACTCTTGTATTTAAACTTCTTATATTCATGTTGTTGATTCTTGAATGAACCTTTTAACGTTTAATAAAATTGATGGTTGTTATTCTTTATTATCCTTCGATTTATTAGCCCAGAAATTGTATTTTGTCAAATCCCATATAGATCCAGTCATGCTTCTTCTATGTGTGATTTGTGAACCAGTTGTGACTGGTAAAGTTGTTTTATGTGTTGGTCTTCTGCTGTAGTATTGCCTGAGGGTATAATGTCGACGTTAGATAGCTCGTAATAATAACTTTTGTTTGCTGTTAACATAGAGAAAATAATCATTGTTTACCCTAGAATTTAATATGAGTAGAATTGAATATCTTCCAATTATTGGTTTGGTATGTGAAACCTTCAATTGTGTAATGAAAAGAATCAATAACTGAATGTAAAAGGTTGATACAAGAGGAATTCCTGATGCTTTGCTGTTTATCTCTACTGATAAAATCCTGCAACTTTTCATAATTTTTATTTTTTTATTTTATTTTATCAATTTCATTTGTTTTCTTTATTTAAGTTATTGCTAAAGTTTTTGTTTGAGTAAATTTGTTCCTGTAACCATCTCTCTGAGGAATCGACACCCCAGTTATACTGCGATAACCGCGAGTCATATTTGGGCGTAATCAAAATTTGGCACGTTGCCGGGGAGACGGTTTACAAGCAAAAGGATCAGGTTTGCTTAGTCAACAACGAAGCGGTAACTTCGTTCTTTTTTTTTTATTATTATCAGTATTTTATTTTATTTTATTCAATTATTATTCGCTTATTTATTTTCTTTTAGTATTTTAGTTTTATTTTATTTTTAATTAGTTCTTTTTATTTTTCTAGTCTTTTATTTTAGTATTTATTTTAGTTATTTTATTCTGTTTTAGTTTTAGTTAAATTTTAATTTTTAGTTTATTCTTTTTTATTTATTTATATATACTTTTTTTTTTCTGTTTCCCGTATTATTTGAGCTTCAATTACATGTCTAGACGTAGGGATATATTTGGTAGATTTGTTAGGGCTGAAGAAGAAAGCTCAGACTCTGAGAACATATTTGAAAATCCTTTTTCTACACCATCCGCGTCTAGTGCACATAACATGAGTGAATACGAGAGACCACCTAGGAGGACTCTTGAAGAGTACCGCCACCCAACTCGCACAGCTACACCTTCGTGCATCATGTTTCCTCCTAATGCACCACACATAGACTTTAGGCCTGGAATGATACAGTATCTTCCAACATTTCACGGTTTAGAGAGCGAAAATCCTTACGTGCATATTAGAGAGTTTGAAGAGGTAGTAGCAACCTTCCATGACCGGTTTGGAACCACTGACACAATTAGACTTAAGTTCTTTCCCTTTGCCCTTAAGGATAGAGCTAAGAGCTGGTTGTATTCTTTAAGACCTAGGTCAATAGGATCGTGGGGCGAGATGACTCAGGCATTCTTCGACAAATACTTCCCACACCATAAGACGGATGCCCTGAAAAGAAAAATATCCACCTTCTCCTAGAGAGACAGCGAGACCCTTTATCAAACGTGGGAGCGGTATAAGGAGCTGTTAGCGAGTTGTCCCCACCATGGATATGAGAGTTGGCGTTTAGTAAGTTACTTTTATGATGGACTAACCCCTAGGGAACGCCAATTCGTTGAGACGATGTGCAATGGTAAGTTCATTCGAAAGGACCCTGATGAGGCATTCGAGTATTTAGATGACCTAGCTAAGAAATCACATACTTGGACTGGACCCAATGCCGTAGATAACACTGATAGGACACACATTTCTTCTAGCAGAAGCCTACAATACTTTAGGGAAGATGATAACCTTAAGACACAAGTTGAGCTGTTAACTAGACAGATAGGAGCCTTAATAGCCAAAGACAGCAAGACAATGCATTCAGTAGACCCACTAGAATCCCAAGAGTGTCCGGTATACTATAAGATGAGCGGTACAAATGAGGAAAACTACAATACTTTAGGGATGTACCAGAAGCCTTATACACCATATCCAGATACCTATAATCCTAGTTGGCGAAACCATCCCAATGTTAGTTGGAGGCAGAAGTCTTATCAGCCTACCCAGACACCACAACCTAGGAGTTACAGTACCTCACAATATCACACACCTGCCATTCCTAGTAATTCTTTAGATGATACTATGCAAGCATTCGTGGAAGCTCAGAAGGTGATTGTGGAAGCCCAGAATAAAACAAATCAAAAGATTGAGTCGTTGATAGTTCAGGTAGCTGAAGACCAAAAGGAAATTAAGAGTCAAATCTCTAAATTGAATAATATCCTGAGTGTGCAAGAACAAGGAAAATTCCCATCTCAGACTCAACCAAATCCACAAGGACAACACATTGCACAGGCTGATCATGAGGTATCCAGTATAAGAAGTGTTAATGTCATAATAACTAGAAGCGGTAAAGAGGTAGGGATGCAGAATACTTCCAACACTATAGGTGACCCTAAGGAAATAGTGTTAACACATCTCAGGTAGAACAAGTGTCACATTTCCCAGTTAGGGTACCCTCTCCTAAAAAACTTAACAGTTTTCATGTCGACAAACAACCACAGGGTGATGAAGAGTGTCATTACTCATACATGCTAGGAACAGTCCTACCAGGAACAACGTTTCTTTAACCTGAATCAAATTCTCCTGAATTGAAACTGGTCCCAAAGAACCAAAAAAAGAGGAAAATGAGAGTTAATGCTCAATTAAAGATGATACCTGTGAGATTAAAAAGAACATTCAGCGAATCTTTCCATATGTGCAGTACCAAATTTCAGCCACCAGACCAATCATGATCAGTGGATAAACTGCCACAGGTAGACAAACATTCTCTCTCATGCCTTCATCAGTAAGCTAGATGGAAGCCACCATGACAGCTTAAGTGATTACGTCTAGCTGAAGACGTTAAACTTAGCGCTAGCGGGGAGGCAACCCTTGCTTCTGCATTTTATTTTTATTTATTTATTTTATTTACTTTAGTTTTACTTTATTGTGTGCTAATTGCATGTTTTATTTTTATTGTTTTCATGAGTGTTTATGCAGGAGTTAGCACAACCTACACAGCCACACAGCCAAAGTCTTGTCAGTAGGAACCTGATCAACTCCGTACCTGGTAGTGTTGTTCCTTAATCATTTTCTTTATATTTATCTTACATTAAGGACAATGCAAGTTTTAAGTGTGGGGGTGTATGCATGCGCATGATAAAACATGTCATAAATATATTTTATTATTATCTTTAAAAAAAATGTCGCTTCAATTTTTTTTAGTCCTTGTTAGTTAAAACATAGGTCCTATGATGATATTTTTTTTATTTTAAGGTGAAATCTTAGAAACAATAAGTCCTTTAATTTACTTTTATCTGATGATTTGAGTAGTTTATCTATGTTAGACTCGTAAGCACTTAATTAAGGGTTTTTAGCAGTGAAAACTTAAGTAGTTGGCAAGGTGACTAGTTGAAGAAATTGCATGTCGATGAATGACCGTTTGCTTAGATATCTATCCTGATTTGCTTGTGTTATGACTTATGGTATGGTTGAAAATAAAAGAAAAAGTCTCTGAATTTTAAAATAAACCACCTATAACCGATAAGCGTGAACCTACCCATGGGCGAGTATTAGGACCACCATGAGGAGAAATGCTACCTTAAAGGGTAGGTGTGTTGAACAAAAAGTGAAAAAAAATGAGAATGAAAAGAAAAATGCAAAAAAAGAAGAAAATGAAAAGAGAGACAAAGAAACAAGGGAAATCATACCATATCGAGCATATAAAAGTAATTACAGAGCTTAATTGAGATATCTAGGTTGGTTTGACCCATCGATCCCAATTTTTAAACGAAATCATTGAGTTGGCTTACCTGGGAATAAAGCTGTGAATGAACCTTAACACACACACTGTGAGTCTGGCTTAGATGATTTATTCAAGAACTTAGATTTGAGTTACATTGAGTACTTTGAAAGTTCTCTGATTTCATTACTATGCATTTCTTGAGGACAAAATTATGTTAAACTATTGGGACTATTTAATTTTTATTTTTACATGATTGTGTATTTTGAATGACGTTTGTGGGTGTCGTTGCTGTAAGCCCTCACGAGACTATAACTCGTCCACTAGGGACACCTAGGGGTTTAAAGGCTTGTTGCATACGCTAAATGAAATTGTGATCCCTACGAAAGTGTCTTAGATAGTTTTATTTATTTATTTAGTTTTTTATTTTATTTTACGCTTGAATTGCTAGAGACTAGCAATAAGCTGGTTGGGGGTTGTGATTAGTGCATGAAAGTGTACTTAGAACACTACTAACTTAGCTTCATTATCATATGTTTTAATCTTAATTTGAGTCATTTTATGCTTTGTTAATAGGAAGTGATGGATCAAAGAGAATGGAGCAATTGAACATGTTTCAGAGCCTAACAGACATATCGGACGCACGCAGGAGCATCAGGCGCGCATTGAAATTAAAAATGCTATAACTTTTGATTTAGAAAGAGTTACGAGACCCATATTATATCGATTTGCATCTACTCGAGGAGATCTAGTCAATTGAAGCATCCTTCAAAGCTGTTGGCACGTCTAGAGGCTCGGCGCACGTCGCGACGTGAAACTGCGATTTCAGGATTTTGTGCTGTGTGTTTTTAATGCAATTTAGGGTTTCAGGACTTTTCTATATAAATCCAACTTCATCCCAAACCCTAGAGGAGGAGAAAATCAGAGAGATACAAAGGAAAAACACACAAAAAGAGCCAAAAACATAATTCATAGAGAGGAAGAACGAAGAACTTCAAGGAAATCATGACGTCTCTCCGCTCTATTCAGGCTGCATCTCTTTCTTCCATGAAGAACTAATCTCCTAGGCAAAGCTAAGGATGAACTCTTGTATTTAAACTTCTTATATTCATGTTGTTGATTCTTGAATGAACCTTTTAACATTTAATAAAATTGATGGTTGTTATTCTTTATTATCCTTCGATTTATTAGCCCAGAAATTGTGTTTTGTCAAATCCCATATAGATCCAGTCATGCTTCTTCTATGTGTGATTTGTGAACCAGTTGTGACTGGTAAAGTTATTTTATGTGTTGGTCTTCTGCTGCAGTATTGCCTGAGGGTATATTGTCGACGTTAGGTAGCTCGTAATAATAACTTTTGTT